>APFE030765091.1:0-15402 GCA_000404065.3 Pinus taeda
TCCTGTTGTGAACTTTCCAAATTTCTGTTGATGTTTAGTGTTTTTCCTGGAAAGATCTCAATGGCAGAACTACCAAATTCTTCCATAGAGAAAAGAGACATTTGTCTAGATGATAGAAACTCTATATCAGAATCCAACCGAAATTGTGTAGAGTCATATTTTGAAGATGGTTCAAAATTTTCTAAAGTATTCAGAATTTGACTATCTTCACTAATTTCATAAATGGTAAATACAGGTTGTATAGTCTCTTCATCGTCAATCCATTCATTGTCTCCTATTTTTGTGATTGCTTTTGCTGGAGGATACAGATTAAATTTCTTTGTCTAATTACCATCAGAAATGTACATGTCCCCAGACCTACAACTTATGAAAGCATCAGCTGTGGCTAGCCAAGGTCTTCCTAAAATAAGAGGATGTCCTCCTAGATTACTCTTGCGGGTTAAAATCATGAAGTCCACTGGATATTCCCAAGAGTCTAGGGAGACAGGAATGTCTTCTAATACACCATCTGGTTTAATAATTGATCGATCTGCCAATTGCAACAAAGTAGGTGTAAAAACAAGGTTAGGAAGTTTTAGCTATTCCATAGTTTGTCTGCTCATAATGTTAATAGCAACCCCTAAGTCAGTCAAAGTATTTGGTATTTCTACCCCATTGATATGTGTTTTAACAATTGGACTACCAGGGTCTACATACTTCTGCATGGTAACTTTTGCCATCATGATATCTGCAATTTTTCCCACCAGGTGGATTTTTCTGGTATCTCTTGGTTTCCTTCCTGGCCTTTTAAGACTTAACTCCTTTATTGTCTTTGCTAGAATAGGAATTTCTTTAATGGCTTGTAACAAGGGAATCTTGATACAGACATTCTTCAATTCATCTATAAAGTCATAGTCAGGCAACAAGATTTGTTTTTCCACTCCTTTGTCAATTTGTAACCTTTCAGGAAAAGGAGGTGTGGATGAAGATGCAGGTTGCTCAACTATAGGAGTTGTGGGGGTTAATTCTTTTTCTTTTCCCTTTTGAGTGCTTGGGTTTTGAAGAGATGTTTCAGAACCCTTATTGGCTTCAAGAGAATCTTCCTCAGAAATGCTTCGCTTTTGAATATCTATAGAAGGTTTATCTAGAACTCTACCTGATCTGAGTTGTACATCATTGAGAGGAACAATCATATAGGCAGGAAATTGAAATTGTAGACCTTCCATCATGTAAGCATTTTGAGGTTTTTTATTATTGGGGTTTGGAAATGGCTGAGAAGGAAGTTGATTTGACTTTTGTTGGAGCAAGAGTTGAGAATTTGTATTCTGTTGAGAGGGTTGTTGTTGATGAAATGGCAATGATAGTTGTAGGTTTTGATTTGGAAGTTGTGGAGCTTGTTGGTTTTGAAAAGATGGAGGATATTGATAGAATTGAGAAAATCTCCCATAAGGATTTTGCATACCTTGTATCCATGATTGAAAATGATTTTGAGGTTGGGACCAAGGTTGTTGCCAAGGATTCCAATTTGGTGGGGGTTGAAAATTCATAGAGTTGTTAAACCCTTGATTTTGTTGCCCTGCCAAGGTCTCCTTCCAACAAAACAGAGAGACTCGATGGTACTTGGATCTTCTTGACAGACAGCTTTGAGCCCAGGGATTGAAGGACAATCCTTGGTTTCATGATCTTCTTCTGAACAGATTTCACACATGTCTCTACAACCTTTTGCATCCAAGGGACATTCCCTATAGAGCTGTTTCTTCTACAACTTTGGGCAAAAGATAAGCTAAAGCTCTCAGGATTTCTGGCTTGTGTTTATTATGGAATCATTTAAGAGTGTCTTTAATGTTCACTAAGACTTCCTAAGATGTCAGTTTTGAATTCATCAAGCATGTTGCCAATCTCAGCCCTACTTACTGATCCAGTTGCAGATTTGTTTGCTTTGAGGAGAGAAGGATCTCTAGGCCCTTTTTGAGTTTTAGATTTCCCCCGTGAGAGATGAACACATAGCTCTGCTATATCATGAAGTGGAAGTTGAGATATGTCTCCTTTTCCCATCATGTTCAAAATATCTATCCATTCATCTCTAATGGCTTTTAATAGAATGGATTTCAAGGTTTCCTCATCTAATTTACTCATTTTTGCTCTTTTTAGGTTATATTGAAATCTTTCAAGTAAATCCTCCAAATTTTCATCTTCCTTTTGCACCATCTTGAATACCTCATCCTTGTGATTGGTGGGCATACAATAGTCCAGATACCTATCCAAAAATGTTTGTTTCATATCATTCCATGATCTAATGGATTGAGTGAGTAATCCCATGAACCATTTCAATGTTGCCCCTTTCAATGTTGAAGGGAACAGTTTGAGTTTTTGAGTGTCTTCCAAATAATCATGAGTTCGACATACGGCCTCAAACTCAAATAGAAATGACTCAGGGTCCTCATTTCTTGACCCATGAAAGTTTGGGAGGAAGGATGGAGAAATGTTTTTCATTGTGGCTCGGGAGTCATCATCGACTATGGGAAATCCAAATGAATCATCTCCATTCCTATTTCCTCCATTGTTACCTCTACCTCCTCCATTATTTTCTCCTCCTCCTCTACCTCTACCTCTACCTCCTCCAAGTCCAGTTTCTCTTTCTTCTGCCATGGTAGTTTCTACAGAGACCTCAAAGTTCTCTGGTTCCTCTACCAAGGGTGAATGAGGAAGAATTTCTCCTTCTTCTTAAGGTGATTCTATTTCTTCAATTACAATTTGTCTCCTTGTAGAAGAAAGGAAAGAATCTCCTTTGGATTCAATAGATGGTATGGGAGAGTCTACTACTGCCTCTTGGATTCCAGGAATCCTAGAGCTAGGAGTATGAGTTGTAGATGATGAAGGTGTCTCTTGCCTATTTCTTGAAGTGGATGGAGTTGTGAAAATCAAACTTCTGGCTCCAGCTAAAAACCTTCCCCTAGAATCTCTAGCTCTATGCATGTCATTTTTTTATTTTAATTCAAGTCAGGGTAATAATTCTCTTTCTGATCTTCTAGGTCACTCTAGGTGCAAGAAGAGAGCATACTCAAGAAACTATTAAACCAATAACTTTCTCTTTCTGATCCTCCAGATCACTCTAGGTGCAAGAGGAGAGCATACTTTGAGAGGTTATTAATTTTCCTTTCTTGAAATTTTCTTGTTTTTTTTTTTTAAGAATTGGCTACCCAATTTTCACTTCCCCGGCAACGGCGCCAAAATGTTTGGTCAATTTAATGTTGTCTAAATTGCTATCATAAATTGTCAACCCGAGGCTCGTAAGCTGATGAAGTGAAGTGTACAATATATACTTAAGCAGCCTTTCCTAGTTATTTTTGTCGTTTTAGTTTATGTTTGGCTTATCTTCCTAATGTGATGTGATGAAGTTATAAACAAGTGAGTGAATGTGTGTGTATGTGGTGATTTCTAAAATGCTTCTTAGATTAAAAGAGAAAACTTGAACAATAACTTGAAATGGAATTAGAGCTTTGAATGAAAGTAAAGCATCAAACAAAAAGACCAATGGCACTAGTCCAATACCTTTACTGCTGATAAGAATGAAAATGACATCTATATTAACTCAACTGAAAGCAAGAACACTACTCTAACTTTTCTATTGAATCTAATGCAAAAATTAAGTGACAAATCACACTACTTAATTCTCTCTTAACATTCTGCCTTTAGCTAAATTGATCATGTGAAAAGAGTTAGTAGTGAATTAGCAATATGATTCTAAAACTAAATAAACCAAGCTGCAATTAAATGATGTTTTGGTCCCATAAAAGTTAGTGAATTATGATAAACAGAACCATTAAGAGATTAACAACTTGACAAAACTTGATAAAGTAAACTAAGTAAGGAACTAATGAAGCAAGGAAACTAATAAAAATCAGAGCAAAATTCAGCAGTTTAGATAAGACAACTTCAGATGCCACTAGTGTTAAAAAGGAGTAAAAGCACACTGTCCCAGGCTCCTAATCAAAGCTGTAAAAACACACTGATCAGTCATGGAAAGTACAGAAATGTAAAGTAAAATAATTCAAAACTGTACATTAATATACATGATCAATTAAAGAAAAAAAGAAATGTAGGAAAGTAAATTCAAAGGCTACTTTACAATGGTTGTAGCAGACAGGGGCCCTCCATCCACTTCAACCAATTAAAAGATCAGCTACGCAGATAGAAACAGAACTGTCTTCTTTGAATTAAATCAACTCATAATAAAACACAGTGGAGAGCGTAAATGCTTTATAAGAGAGTCTTTAAACAAAGTTTACAGCAGCAAAAGATTAACTTCCAAAAGCTCCCTAATGAGCGTGTAGAAACGCTTTATTTATAGCAAGAACATCAACTGTTCTGTGCGTAAACTAAGCTAACTAACAGCTAGGAAAAAGACACGTTCAACAACACCGTGCACGGATCTAGGGAACAGTCATCATGGTTTAATAAATCCGCTGTTGGATTCTTGTCCCCTGCAGTCTTCGTGGCTAAAGAAGAGGCCAGTTGTGACTTACGTGCTCCAACTGAAGACGCAGAGCCGTGCCACCATTTGCAACCTTGCCGTTTGACCAAAGCTACCTCCACGTTGACCAGGGGTGTAGACGGCCAGTTTGGCTGAGCTGATAGCACATGCACCATGTACACAGTCATACAAACTTGCCCATGTGGCTCTTTTCTCTGGAGGACACCTGGATCATAGCAAACAAGAAAATGGCTACGGAATCTGGGATCGGCTGCGGAATCAGAGACCGACTGTAGAAATCCTGTATTAGTTGCGGAATTGCAGCACTTGAACCAAAAATCTAAACCAACAGTCAATCATTATCACAATTAGAGAATCATGTTAAAAATTTCTATAATGCAATGAATTGAACAAGTTGATGAAGGAAATGATGAGAAAAGAAGGAAATGAGTAGGAAAAGGCTGTTGGGAGGATGGGTAAATGAGTGCAGTTTTGAGGCTCAACACACCCCCACTTTACCACGTGTAATATTGGCTTCTAAATATGATTTGTTACAATACCATGGCTTATCAATACCACATGCCAAAAAAAATATAACTTATTTTACAATCAAAATATTTTATAATAATATGACAAGAATTTTCTGTTGAAGAATCTACGACAAGATAACATTGATGATTCTTCTAACTATGATAAGTGGTTGTAATGTATTTTTACTTATCAAGATTAGCTTCTTTATTATTATTATAGTGTGTTCTTTAATCATCAAACAACTACAAAAACAAGAGGATCAATAAGATACAAGTACAAAAGATGTAGGCTCCAAGGTAGGGAAAAACCCCTCCTCTTGAGACGAAAACCCTTCAATCTCTTCTTATAGATCTTTTATTGACGAATACCAAGACCTTTGACCAGCACTGAAGCCCTTCCAAGATCAATATAAACTCTTCAATAATGTTCTTTCTTTACTACTTTCCAAATCCAACAGAATCTCTTCCGACAACACTTATTCAACCTCTAGCCACAAATTTTCAGCCCTAACTGTAGATATGCAACTTCGTCCCCCCATCAACAACTGTTACTTTGCACGTGTGTCAAGAGCTGCTTCGTCTTTCTCTCCAACTGCCTTTCTTGACCTACTTTGACTTCTTGATCAAGAAGGAGACATTGTTGACTCTTCTTCTAGCCCTTTTTCATCAGATCAAACCCTCACAAGAAAACCCTAGGTAGACTATAGAAACCCTAGAGAAAAGCTACAGGGTTTCAACCTTGTTCTTTGCACATGTGGAGAAAAAGAGAGAGAGAGACCCAAAACACGTATTCTTCTTCTTATGCCTTCTTCACTATCCTTTTTTGCTTCTTCCTTGTTGTTGAGGGGTTTCGCTCGGGCTTGTGGTAGACCCTGTTCAGTGGGAGATCTATGAGATCGATTCTCGTGGTGAAAGAAGATGGTAAGAAATGGAAAGATAATGTTGGACACCTAATCCTTAATGGGTTAGTGTGGAAGCCGAATGTACAAAAGGAGTCCAAGAGACCTTGGGATGTGAAACCCAAAGGTCAAACAATGTACTATAAATGTATATCATTTGTCAATAAATATTGTACTTGCATGTTTCATCTTTCATATCACTTCTTGCTCCCATGTGTGTTTAACATGGTATCAGAGCCAGGCGTATTGCTGCCCTACATAATTACTTTGAGCCATTTTTTTTATGACCTTTATGTGCAAATCATTTCTGCCATCAATTCTACATTTCATGAATATTTTGTCATGAATATTTTCTTAGCTAAATTTTAGCTGCAACCTGTTATTTCTCCAGCGCCATTTTTATTGACTTGCCTTCTAAAAAAAATGCTCCTTGCTCAAACCTGCCATCTCTACCACCCTAGAAAGAATGCACCTTTGACTTATCATTGTTGGCACATTTTTTATGAGTGTAACATCTCTTGGTCTTCCAGAACTGGAGAGCTGGTGTGTTGAATCTCTATGATGAAGGCCCTCTATCAAAAGACCTTCTGCAAACACTGTCTCACTGCGTCAGTGTCATAGACATTTTATATTCTCCTGTAACTCCTATTTTCCTGCCACATATGCTGTCCTGAATCTTCTGGCTGCATTACTTCTCTGCGCTGAATTGGAGGCTATGCATTCTTGTATTATGGTTGGTGCACTCTTCGGGAAGTTTTTATTATGACTTTGGTGAATGACCGAGTATCCTGTTGATGAATGAGAATTAAAAGTTGTGGTGTAAACGCTTTTTTAGTTGGTGTTGTGACCTGTATATGGTGCATTCTTTTGCATTCAAGCTATTATAAAGAGGCAGTGATACATTATATCGGGTTGAATGGTATATATACACCTGCATTGCAACTGGTTTGTGATGTGCATACAAGTGGACTTCATTGTAAGATAGTCCTTGCCTTGCTACGTTGAATAGCTGTTGTACTAGATTTTCAGTTTTCCCTGCACTGAAATTCATTTAAAAGCATTGTGTAAACATAAGTAACCGTTTTTGGTGTGAGCATGCAGAAAAATCATTTATCCTACTACTACACAGGTGCTAAATTTAGCAAGACTAGCTTTGGTTCGACAGTATTTTGGTAACGTGTTTCAAATATCCAAATCTACATTCAGTGGTATTTATTGCCTTGACTACGTTGTGGACGTTCTACACTTGAACATCATCACTCCACCTTGAATTCGACAGTGATACATAAGGTACCAGAATCACAAGTATTAATGCACTTGGTTGTCTTTCTTCTTACGAGGCTATCATTTCATTCCAAGTCGAAGACTTATGTGGTCTTTGTGGTTTTAGACTACTATTTTACTCTCAATTGCCTCTCTTGAGAAATGCTTCTATTGCATTTCTTCATAAATGCAAAGCTTTCATTCAAAGTAACATAATGGAGCATAATTTCTTTGCGAGTTATTCCCAGAACTATTTTACGCACTGTTGTTGGCTTGACATAGTGTTATGCACGTTTTCTTGTGAAAGAGTTTAGCCATTGTTTAATCAAAATTCCTTTTGATTGGGTTTTTGTAGATACACTTCTCTGTCTGTATGCATTGAAGGGATTGATGCTCGAAGCTCTGACTTTAGCAAACAGTTTGGGGAAAATCAATCTTGTGCAGTATGTTAGGTGCTTTTGTAGCTGGTTTACTAATGATGATATTTTTATCTCCTAAGAATTTTAGGAATTGGTGGAGAAGCCACGAGTAGTTCAAACCTGTTCAGTGAAAAATCTCCCTAAACTATCCTTTCCGGTATGAACATGGACTAGGGTTTCGAGAAGCAGTTAGAGTATTTTTGGCCAATTTGTGTTTAGAGGTATTCCACGCTTTTTGAGAATCGGATTATGTAAAGAACACCTTTGTCGGCCATCCAATTCATTTTCTGGTAAATATCTTATTATAAACCACTTCGTTTGAGGTGTCAGGTCCTAAGTAAACTTGTGCCTCCATCAACAACAGCACGAACATGGTCTTCCATGCTTGCTGACTGTGCTTTATCAAGGATGGAAAAAGAAAAAGGGTTTTGGAAAAGATAAAAGTGGAGAAATCAGAGAATATTGATATGTGAGCATTCGTACTTGTCCCTGACATTGGCGCCCATATGTATCAAGCACACATATCTTTGGGACAATCAAAAGGAGACTAAAGACTTATATCATGCGAGTCTTTGCTGTGGTACAGAAGCAGTCCTCGCAGTTTTAGCATCTACAAGGACTAAATTCTGTTAGTTTGAAATATTTAGTGTTTAGTGGGTGAAATATAAACAGAGTTTGTTTCCTCGACTTCAAAGTGGAGGTGACCCGGCATTTACCCTCTTCGGATGCCTGTTATGGGAATCAAGCTTTGATATCACTGATCAAAATAGAGAAGAGTAACAACATTGTGGGTTTCCTTTATTTGATACCTAATTGTTGTAAAGCAGTTGGATGTAAACATCGTGTATGAGATTTGCAGAACAAAGAACGAGATTTGGAGCAGTGTGGTCATGTTATACAAATGTGTTGAATATTAAAATCATGTGCGTTATTTAAAAACTGAATGTTGTTCTGTTGGATAGAACGCTATCTCCTCGGCACTATTTTTGAGCTCAAAAAAGTTCCACAGAAACACTTCTATTTCGGGTGTATACATTCAGTTAAGTGACTTTCTAGTGGACTAATTTTCAGTGTAGAAAAGAAAAGGGGGGAGTGCATTTTTGGTCATTTGATTGTTTTTCCAAATACGTTGTTTATTTGATTGTCTGAATAATGGAGAAAAATCATCGATGATTAGAGTTATTGAGCACTCTAATATTATCTACTGATGGAAGTACAGTTAAAGTCAACAAAAACACTCTTAGATATATTCAAAGATCTTTACAATATGCACAGGAAAAGATCGATTCTTTGCAGCTTGAATCACAGCTACAACAAGAAGAGCTACATCAAAATAGACATCATTCTGAAACTATTTTTGTTTAGAACATTGAGACAACCACCCATCTACAGCAAGTCAATAATGTTACCATTCATTCAAATAAAGCAGTAGTTGTACATGCAGATGCAGAAATTCAGTCTGCACTTCCCAAGCCCATCATCAGACCTTGGGAGCATCTTGTCCACAACAAGCACAGAACTGGTCTTGGATATGATAAGGACTTGTCCTTTCATATTCTAGACTACTCAAAGCCCATTCAGTTTTAGAGTGCTGGATTCATTCATGACAGTTCAACTTCAACTGTTCCGGGCTCTACCCCTCTTCCATAACAGCAACAACAACAACAACATCAGATTGTGAAATGCCAACACTGTGACCGAGTTTGCCATCTAAAAGATCATTGTTTTGATCTTCATCCATGTAAGCATTGTCATAAAACTAGCCATTCTTCACACAGATGCTTCAGCAACAAACACCTTGCAAGAGCAAAGATTCATCTTGGATGGATCGCTTCTTGGCAATGGGCATCAATAGCTAAGAAGATATTCCAAACACATGTCAGAACTTGTTCCAGAGTATTGAACAATCTTGTAGTTGAGATTTCTCCATCTTCTCACCTTGTATCTAACAGCGGGGAAATGATTGTCATATACAAGCTTCAAAGGCACATCAAGTGAGCCTGAGCCACAACCTACCACACCAATTTTAGAGTTGTAGCCAGAGACAAAGATTCTCGTGAACATGCCTTCAGTTGGCAATCTGGGACACTTCCTATAGAAGAAGACTTCAGCTTCTTGCCAGTTTTGGAAGAATTCCAGGAACAAAATTGAGAACACTTCCTCTAGCAGAAGACTCCAGGTTCTTGCCAATTTTGGAAGAGTTCCAGGAATTGTATTAAGCATTCCAGAGTTGTCGATCATCCTTAAACCATCATAGGTTGAGACTTCCCTTTTCAGGTTGAAGTTCTCCCTTTTATGCGAGGTGAGAGCTCCCTTTCATGGTTGAAGGTTTCCCTCTTTAAAACAATAGGAGCACTTCCTCTAGCAGAAGACTTCAGCTTCTTGCCAGTTTTGGAAGAGTTCCAAGAACTGCACTAAGCATCCAATGTTGGTGGCCATCCTTAAACCACCGCCCTTTATACCAACATTTAAGAGAGCACATTCAGCCTAGTGCTACCATGCATTTTTGCACATTTTGTATTACAACTCTCTTCTTGGACTTGTACATAACCCTTCAGATTAGGGGGGGAATGTTGGATACCTGTTGGTACCATTCCATGACCTCCTTTTTCATCCTAAAACATATCATTTGCCTACCTCTTTCCATCATATATCTCTTAGATCCCTTGAAAATTGATTAGTTAATAGTCCTATAGTTATTAAATTGCACTAAAATTGATTTAGGAGTTTTATGTTAACGAATTAGGAATTTTTGGTAAAATGGCTACAGGAATTTCCATCATCCTATAATTGGTTCATTGTTTGACATGTGGCATGACAGATAGGCTAGAGCGAAGGGTAGGGATGAAAAGAAGAATGTCCAAGCATGGACAAATACCTATCCTACAGCAGAATCGACCCTCCTACATGCCCGGTCAATGAAGGTCAAAGTATAGCATGTTGGCGACAAAGGCAGCAACAGCAAAGCATTCTAAATTGATTTAGTTTTGTTCCTTTTTGAAATTAGTTTAGGATAGAAACATCTTTAAAAATCACGACATGGTAAAAGCGGCAACAGCCACATCATGAATGTACATTCGTTTTCGAAATGTAAGGGTTGTAAAACCATATGTAAACACAGTTCTGAGTAGTCAGTGGGTTATCATTGTTTCGTTTGAAAATAGAGTTTTAACTTAATATCAAAGACTTAATTACAGTCACGATCTTTCCCTTGTTGCGTTGATTTGATAATCGGTTGATCATAGTCCAGTATACCTCTGGAACGTGGACAGGCCCTGCGTTAACTTGGTATATTGTCATTTTCTTTTCATTTGTGACTTAGGGTATTAAATGATATGCGCAGTGATTAGAATTAGTTGTTGATTTCAATAGAATGCGTATGGTTTATGTTTATGATTGTGCTTGAACAGTTCATCACTGAGATCGTGAATCGTATCCTGTAAGGGATTCGATCCTTTGTTGTCTTTTAAAGCAATGTCATGAACCCTGTTATCATTTCAAAGTATGCTTACAACTTTTGTATGTTTTTATCTTGCATGAATGCTAGTGAATGTTGAGTATTTGCTGAACAGGGGTTTTATGCATAGTGTCTCTATAAGGGGATTAAAATCTTGGTTTGCAGTGATACACAGTGTTTTAATTTGATAAGTGAATTGAATGACAGTGTTGTAATGAGGTAGATTAACTGAGTGACCTAAGTGTTTGGGTGATAGGTAACATACCTCAATCTTCCGTAAAGAAGTCTTGTGACCTACCATCATAACCACTTAGCTAATAATCCTTTATGTCTATATACTTTAGACGCATGCCTCTAAGTCTACGCATCCTAGTCGATAATAAATATAGCCTAGTCTAGCACCCTAGACAGGACACTACATTTTGGCGCCGTTGCCGGGGAGGCGTACTTAAAGGATTTAAAAAGAAAAAAAAAATTTCAATAAACAAAAACACAGTTAGAAATCATGTTCATTTTATGCCTAGATTTAGAGACAGTCAGGGTAGGATTCATAAAAACCCCCCACCATTCAAAAACTAACCCATCATCATCAGGAGCAGACTCTTTAAGGAATTCAACACCAGCTAAGGAAGTCATCATACAAGCATTAGAGGATAAACAAAATTCAGGACAGAGACTTACTCTCATCGAAAGGCAAACTTTATTAACACATAAATCGCAGAAGAAGTATTTTCCTAGGCCTTCCACACAAGGAGAAAGTAGCATAGTGACCGAACAATCTTTCTTTAATCTCCTCTTTAAAACAAGTGACATTGACACAGAGAAACCTATTAGAATGGCTAAGGAAGGAGATGGATCAGTACCACATCAAGGACATAGTGACAAAGAAGAGTCAACTTTTCTGTTTCCTATACATGAACCACAAGAAGATGATGAACATACCTCCATCCGTGCTACCAAACTTTTATGGTATGGCTTCAGAAGATCCAGACTCATTCTTGTTCGAGTTTGACATTGTATGTCGAACATATGGCTATACAGATGATGCCCATAGGCTTAGACTCT
Source organism: Pinus taeda (assembly GCA_000404065.3). Taxonomy (NCBI): domain Eukaryota; kingdom Viridiplantae; phylum Streptophyta; class Pinopsida; order Pinales; family Pinaceae; genus Pinus; species Pinus taeda. The sequence goes on from APFE030765091.1 coordinate 12,087, forward strand.
TCCCAGCGACATTAAAGGCATCAACGTTAAGATGGTTCATGAGGCTTGGTGAGCATGCTATAGTTGATTGGGATGGCATGAGAAGAATATTTCTAAGGAAATATCAACCTTACTGTAGATCCAAAGATTCTAAAAATGATATCTTTAGAATGAGCCAACAATATGATGAAACCTTAGAGGAATACTTAGAACGGTTTGTCTACAACTTACAAAAATCCAAACATCGAACTATGCCTCTTGATCTGATCCGCACAATATTCTTGAAAGGCATCCGAGAGGAATACATGGATGACCTTAAATTGATGGGAAAAGGTGAAATTTCTGCTTTACCCTTTGAAGAAATCGCTGACTTATGCGAAAAGTATTCAAGGAGCAAAGCTAAAATGGGAAAAAGAACCCTATCATCCAAAGTCACAAAATCTGCCTCAACAAGTGTCACAAGGGCTAAAATAGGGAATCTGTTAGAAGAGTTAAAAACAGATCTATTAAGCACCTTAGGGAACCAAATTAACACTCTAAAAGCTAAAAAGAAACAAGAAGCTGAAGATCAGATAATGGCTATTTTATGCCCAAAGTGCCGGAAGAAACATGCATTAAAAGACTGCCCACTAGAAAACATCCAAGTTTGTGCTTTCTATACTGAACATCATGATATGTTTAACTGTCCTAAAGTTAAGATTTTGCAGAACTGTAATATGGCAGCCAATGCAGAGATGGAAAACGTGTATAACATGGGCACAAAGAGACCATGGCAGCCAAGGCCAGCACCTCAAGGTATGTTTCCAAATCAAAAATTGTAATTTCCTGTAAATGATCAAATGTATGCACAGAATTCATGGAATGTACCCATGCCATGGAAGCACCAAAACCACCCACAACAACAATGGAGACCATCTCAACAATACTCTCAATCTTATCATACATATCCTCAATCATACCCACCATATTCACAACCATATCAACAATACCATCAGCCATATTCATCACATTCTCAACCATATCAGCAGTATCCTCAGCAAGTTGTTTATCAGCCTCAACCTACTCAACAAGCACTGCCTGCTCCTCCACCAATAAATCCACCACAACTACAATTTCCAGCTAACTCACAACCTTCCATACCTACTCAAATTCCTGCTCAAACTGTCCCAAATCCAAATAATAGAGCAGAGAGGCTAGCCTACAATGTAGAAGAGGGAACCTCATATCCCACACTACCCTTGCAAAATATCAACTTGAGGTCTGGTAGGGTACTCCACAAAGATTCTCCAATAACAGATAAGCGAGAAGAAAACACAGAAAATGAAAATGAAATGACAAATCAAAGAAAACCAAACGACGATACCAAAGATAAGCAAATGCAACCATTTCATCCACCTTTTCCAGACCGATTGGTCCAAATGAAACCTCCACTGTCTATACCACAGTTTGATGTCTTAGATGAACTCAAGAATGTCTACATAAAAATTCCACTGCTGCAAGCTATAAAAGACATTCCCATATATACTAAAGCCATCAAAGACATGTGCCTCAAGAAGCCTGCTAGAAAAAGGATTGATCCTCAAACCATTCATGTTATAGGACATTTAGCAGGCCTTATGACCAATACCATCTCCATAGAAAAGTATGTTGATCCTAGCATTCCCAAAGTGACCACCATCATTAACAACATACAAATTCCAAACACTTTGATAGATCTTGGGGCCGTAATCAATGTCATGACTATTGAAACCATGAGAACACTCGAGCTTACAAATTTGCAACATACAACGATTGTTCTAGAACTAGCTGATAGGTCTAAAGTGATTCCTGAAGGGATTTTGGAAGACATAATTGTCTCACTGGACTCTTGGGAGTATCCAGTGTATTTCTTAGTTCTTCAACCCAAATCCAATTTAGGAGGGCACCCTATCATCCTTGGTAGACCATGGTTAGCGACTGCTGATGCATTCATAGGATGTCGATCGGGCAACATGATCATTTGAAGAGGGACCGAAAGAAAACAACTCACCCTCTATCAATCGGCACAATCACCAGCAGTAACACACAATTTGTGGCTTGATGATAAATTCAATGATAAAGAAGAAGTACAATCTGCTTTTAGCATTGACCAAATCTATGATTTCCAAGAACAAAACAATAATGATTTGGTAGAATTATTCCTTTCTCAACCTGATATTTCCGAAAATTTGAGACACTACCAATATCATGTTGCAGATGTACTTTTAGCCCAAAATTTTCAGGAAACATGCACCATTCAATATTTGCAAACCACATTTGACGACATTCTTCCAGTTCAATCCATCACCAACACACAGAGTCAGATCATAGAGATTAGTCCAGTGAAAACTTTGAATATATGCAATCATCTAGACTCATCTCAGCAAGAGAAATTGATTCGACTATTGAGAAAATACCAAAAATCCTTTGCTTGGGACTACAACGATATGCATGGGATTCACCCTGACACATGCACTCACCATATTTACACGGATAGTACTATCAAACCAGTGAGGCAACCAAAGAGAAGGATGAAACGCATGCTCCAAGATATTGTCAGAGAAGAATTGCAAAAACTATTCAGAGTTAATTTTATATATCCTATTTCTGACAGTCAATGAGTATCCCCATTGGTTATAGGGCCTAAGAAAAATGGTAAGTGGCCAATTTATGTTGATTATAGACAACTGAACAAAGCCACGATCAAAGATTATTTCCCACTACCCTTTATTGACCAAGTGTTAGACACCCTAGCTGGGAAATCATCATTTTCTTTTCTTGATGGTTTCAGTGGCTACAACCAGATCACGATAGCCTCAGAAGACCAAGACAAAACCACATTCACCTGTCCTTGGGGCACTTATGCTTACAATGTTTTGCCGTTTGGACTTTGCAATGCTCCAGCTACATTTCAGAGAGATGTATTAGCTATTTTCGCTGATTTAGTTCATGATTGTGTTGAAGTTTACATGGATGATTTTTCAGTATACGACAATTCATTTGAACATGCATTAGAGAACCTTGAGAGAGTTTTGAAAAGATGTATTGAAGCTAATCTGTCCCTCAACAATGAAAAGTGCTTTATGATGTTAAACGAAGGGATATTGTTAGGCCACTATATTTCTTTTCAAGGCATCAAAGTTGACCCAGCAAAGATCCAGATCATTGTTGATTTTCCAATTCCACAGAATCAAAGAGAGGTAAGAAGTTTCCTTGGGTATGCAAGCTATTACAGAAGGTTTATTGAACATTTTAGTAAAATAGCTTTACCTTTGTTTAAACTTCTAACAAAAGATGTACTTTTCAACTGGAATGAGAA
>APFE030765091.1:30480-49171 GCA_000404065.3 Pinus taeda
CAGAGTGTCTTTGGCCTGATTTAACTCTGACATTTGAGCCTCCAAGGCTTGAATCTCAGTCCTCAGCTTCTGCATGTCAAGGCTTTCAGCCTGCTCTGTTGTTGGTGCTGCCTGTTGTGTCTACTGACTAGGAGGAGCAGTGGTTTGAGGAGCTTCCTCCAGATTAATTGTTTCTGGAGGAGCTTGTGAAGTTTGCCCTGCCTCCTTTTGCTGCAATGTTGTCTGAAGGGTGGCCTCTGTTTCCTGCAGCCTCTCTTGAGTGTGGATGAGCTCTTTGTATAATGTAACCAACATAGCAGCTGCATCCTTGTCTTGTCTGAGCTGGGCAATCTCTTCTGTTTGAGGATGAAGAGTTGCTAGGATCTTTATCATTTTTCTCAATGCTGCCATATCAGCATCCCTCAGCTTCAGAATCTCCTGCACTACCTTGACATATTTAGGATCATGTCCAAGCTCTATTATGATTTCCTCTAGAGCTTTGATCCTGTTGTCTTTTGCTTGAGAGGAAGCCCTTTCCAGCTCAAGTTGTGCAGTGGTGTTATTCAGGCTATTTTGTAGCCTATAGTTCACCAAGGTCTTATCTGCCAAGGTGGCATACACCATCTCACCCATTTGTTTGTGCAGTTCAATTTGATCCATTGGGTGGATGTCCTTGGACAGGACCTCAAGGTTGGTCTTGATATAATCTGCAGCTGACTGTGGTTGCTGCACTACTGGTGTAAAATGGTTCATAATCATTTTACCCTCATGTGCATCATATGCAGACATGAGTCTTTGCTGGTTTGTGGGGGCCATTTTCAATAAATGATTATATAACTGCAGCCTCAATGGTTCATTTCTCTTTTTGATATCCTTGAATTGCTGCTTGATGCTCTTCTCACCTTCCCTTTGCTGGCCTGAGGAGCTAACTTCTCCTCCTGCTGCCCTTTCTTGGTCTTGCTGGTAGGAACTGGCTGAGGCCTCCATGCTGGGCAGGCCTGCACTTGAAGTCTGCCCTATTGGCATTTCTTCTTCAGAGAAAGGGTTTAGCCTTTGCCTCTTCTCCCCTTGAGTTGGTGAGGCAGTAAGGGGAGTCTCTCTGTCCCTTTTCCTGTTTATGTCCTCTCTTTGTGGGGTTTGGAGGACGGAAGAATCAATCCTTGAGTCTTGCTTGGGAGGTGCCATTTGTGTTGGCTGCTGCTGTGTGGCCATTGGGGCCTCTGCTGTCTGTTCTCCCTACCCTGGCTGCTCCTTTTGTGGCTGTGGTACCTGTTGGGGTTGTTGAACCTGTGCCTGCTGTACCTATTCCTGTTCCATCTCTTTCTCCTTGCCTTTGCTCTGAGATTGGCTTGTAGTTTGGACTGCCTCCTGATGTGCTGTGGAGGATGAGGCAGCTACTCCTGCTTGAGGCTTTAGCAGAGAGTATACCTGTGCAGGAAGTTCCAAGTCAGCCAATTTAAGAAGACTTCTTCTTGCTCTCTCATTCAACTCTTCTTGTGTGATAGGTTCCTCTAGTGTGCCTCTTTTCCATTTTGGTTGATTGGCATATTGTTCAATGTGAGGAATCCTTACATGGTCATAGCTAGATAGCCTATATTTGACCCTTCTTAATGATATGGAATGATTGGGGTCATAGGGTTTCCAGAGGAAACTGGTCTTCAAGCCAAGGCTTTCCAGCTTTCTATCAGCTTCTTTCCAGCCTTCCTCCCTTTTGTTCAGGACAAGGTGGCCCAATTGGTTTTTTACTTTCAGCTGTGCCTTCTTGCCCTTGCCTGAGAAGTGTATCATATCAGCATTCCCAAATTGCCTGAAGTATTCAAGGGAAAATAGTCTCATGGGCACATATTTGGGCAATCTGTATGGGGGTAACTCACAACCATATATTCTGATTACGGTGTAGTTTTGGTAAAAGTACCAATCCCCAATGCTGTACACTTTGGATAACTGCAGGATTCTCTGCATCTCATCAGTCAGTCTTGGAGGAGGTGAGCTTAGGAACAAAGACATGGCTGGGTGAATGAAGAGGTCTATAAATTCATAGTAAGTGTATGGAGAGTAGGCTCTGCAATGAAAAACTGAGCTCCAGTACACTACTGACCTTGGATTGCCTTGTGCATCCGTTCTCTTGATAATGAAGGAGAATTTCTCATGCTGATAATATAGAATCAAGTGGTAGATGTAGGAGGTGTATCTGAACACCTTCTCTCTTGATAGGTTCATGAACTGCTCATGCATCTTATCTAATATGTAGGTGGCATAGTCATAACAGATTGGAGTTTTGCCAGGGGCAAACATAGTCATCATCACCAGTACAGTTTCATCAATATATTCCATTGATTTGTACCCCAAGATGGAACTGATCATATCTGCAAGGTCTACACCCAATTGGTTGAGGTAACCAACAAAAATAGGAGGGTACTGCACAGTGTCAGAGTTGATAAAAAATTGGTTGAGCTTTGTGATTTGTGCATCTGTCAGCATCTTAGCTCCTTGGTTTATCAGATCAAATAAAGACAGGGGAACCAATTTCTTCTGAGTCTTGAACTGCAGCATCTCTCTAATGGCCTCAGGGGTCATGTAGAATACAACTAAGCCTGAAGGGTCAAGCACAACTCTTTGAGTGGGATCATAGCAGACAACACACAGATGAATCAGGTCCGGGAATTGGTTGACCTGAGGGAGCCTGAAAATTGGGAGGAAGGAATCCCAAATCCCTAATATGTTTGTCCCATCCACATGTTTGGCCTTAAGCTCATTTAGCAGGTGGAGGTGGAACTTGCTGTGTGATGAAGAGTCCTCTGAGATTTGGTAATCTAAGTCTGCCAAATCCTGCCACTCCAATTCTCTCTGAGGGGAATTTAAGGGAGCAACATTGAGGGCCACCGGTGCAACTGGAGTCTCCATGGTTACTTAGACTCTGTTTTGTATGAAGACTAATGTTACTTAGCCTGGGCAACAAGAGCACTGCCCGAGTGAAGAGGTGAATTTGAGAAATGGCGGATGTCAGGGTAAGCTTGCAGCAATTGAAATACTACCCACAGTTGCTTGAGAAGGTGAATAGTTGTCTTTGGTAGAGCCTTTTTAACAATTCGGTGTAGGTACCAGGTTTTCTATTCACGACTGCGCGAACAACAATGCAGGTTTTCAATGAAAGTTTAGTCCAAACAGGCTCGGCTGATGAATTTCGACCGTTAAATTTCTAAGTGGGAACTGGGTGCAGGGAATTCTCCGGTGAATTATGCGTTTATAGTGCCTTAAGTGAGTTTTTAGTTATTACAGACAAAAACGAGGCTTAGAGAAGACTTGCAGGGATAAATACCTGGTAAACTCGATGGTCTGGGTCACGGATGCAGGTGGGTAGGCATGCCGAAGGTCTCCAGGTCGAGTTGAGCAGGTTGGTGCAATTGGTCGTAAAATGCATGCAGAGGGCGCAACAACAGGTTTTTCCAAAAGTGCAAATAGAACGCGAAAATTGACAAAATATGGCTTTTTTGGGACATTCGCGCCTTTTTTGGATGACGTCAGCATGACGTCATCAGGTGGTTCAGGGTTGGGTGACGTCAGCATGACGTCATCAGGTGACGTGGCGGCCTGTGAGTGGTCCACGGGGGTGGTGAGGTGGCAGACAGGTGGAGCAATGGCGGACGGAGGTTGTGGACGCGGCGCTGACGCAAGCAGTGACGCGGCGCTGATGCTGGCAGGCAGACTTGGCAGAAAACCGGAAACCACAACAGTATTATATCACACCGCCTTTGATACGGCAGGGAATCTATCAGAAGGGGCTCCGATACAATTTGGGGGCGACGCGTGGACCCGGCCTGACGTCAGCCTCTGACAGATATCGGACGATATCTTTCGGACGTCGGGGCCGGTCCGATATCCGCGTCAACCGTCGGATAAAAAGGGCTTGATCGGACGGTCGACGGGCCACAGATTTGCGCTGATGATACGGCATCGGGCGAGTATTAAAATATTGTTTTCCTTGGGATTTGCGCCTGGCGGGGCCCTTAGAAATGTTAATGATTTTTCATAGTTTCTAATGTATTTCTTATTTAAATTGCGCATGGCCAAAAACTTTGGGATAAGGCGGACAACTATGGTTTTTTAATGAAATTTTGCAAAATCGGGGATGGGTTTCAAAACTTAGGCTAAGTGGGTTTTGATATAATTTCTCAAAAAAGCGCAAATGGGTCCCGACCTTAGGATAAGGGGGACAAAGTGGGTTTTTCCATATATTTTGCATTTTGAGCGGGTTTAAGGGTGAAAAAGGGTTTTTTCAAGGTTTTTTAGGCAAAATGAAGGGTTGGCTAAATAAATGAGTTTCTGAGGGATGAGGAGAGGTTAGGCTTGGGTTCTCAGACTGACCAGATGTCAATTTGATTCCCTGGTAGTGAATCATATGGCTGTAATGCCAAGGAGGGGATATTTATAGAATGCTTAGGGTTTATACACCATGGTGTTATAATAGTAGGGAAAGGGTAACATAGGGAGTTCGATAATAAAGTTAGAGGTTAATATGGAGGGGGAAGGTGAATGAGGAGTGATATTACTAAGTTTTCTTGAAAACAACTTAGTATTAGGGAGTAGATCAAAATGAAAAGAATTTTGCACAAGAAATGTGGCTCTTAAAGGAATCAATAACCAACATAAAACCTTGAATTCCTTTCATAACCACCATTGGTGAAGGGATGTTAGCAATGAGTGACAAATCAGGAAAAAGGGAAGTTAGACATGCCCCATTGTGTTGTTTTCCTTGTATTGATTAGCAAAATTCAGCTTGGAAGGAACACCACTTCTGCAACCCCATCTACCTACCCAACTATTTGCCTAGCATTTTTTGTTTCTTGTTGGAGGGTGCACTTGGACTTGCAAACCCTTATGTGCCTTTTCTTTTTCATTGGCTTTTCTTTTGATTGCCTATCTAGCACTACCCTTATTTCTTCCAAGGCCCCAGATTAAGCAGTTGGGAACCTTAGCTTCTCTGCCTAACTACTGATCTGCCAAGATTAAACAGTTTGGACAGACTTCTTTCTCTATTCTACAATAAAATTTGAAACATGGCATGATCCAGATTAGACTGTTGGACCATCCATCAAAATTTAATAAACATGAAGGCATGTACACACCTTGCCTTTCCTTGGAAATATGGGATCTTTGTGTCAGCAAAGCAGAGCATATTTGTCATTTGAATTTGCCCATCATGAAATATGAAACCTATTGGTATAGGTATCCAACACATACTATTACTTCCCTGCATCATTTATGGGAATGGAGGCATGGTATTGATACCCACCTTATACAATATCCCATACATTAGCTCAAAGTTCCTGCAAATATGCTCTCATTATGACTTTCCAAAATAAAAAGTTAGTTCCTTTAAACAAAGGTGGTTTAACAGAAAATTCTCCTTCTTGGCTACTCATCTTGATGGATCTCCCTTGAAGTGATCAAGCTTCTCTCGAGGGACCTTCTTTGATGCCAATTGTTGAGAAAGGCACTAAGAGGGGGGGTGAATTAGTATTCTTAAACTTAACTTTCAAATTGCATATACTAAATTTTGTATGCTACTGTTCTTAAAGAAACCCGCGTATGTACATGACTTCAGAGAAAGAAAACAATGCATATCCAATATATTGATTTTCCACATGTTATATTAGATGATTACCTTTAAATGGTACGTAAATTATTTTTTTCACACAGTAAAAAATATAAATAAATCACAACAAATGAGCATCACACATGGATCACCAAGATTTGAGGTGGAAACCTAATGTAGGAGAAAACCACCGTTGTTGTTTTCTCTATCTTATTTATTATTTATAAAGAAAAAAATTCATTACAATTTTGTGTTGGTGTAGGTTCTCATCAGTATGCATGAACCCACCTCCAGGAGGCTACAACCTCCAGTCATTCTCCATATCCTACTAGAAGGGAGCTACAACCCTCTGAACTTGTTTAACAGTTACTGCTAGAAGGAAGATATTAAACCCTTTCTGAAGGATGCAACCCTCAACTCCTTGTGGATCTATTTTCAGAATGTTTCAAACTAGATCCACCTGTCAAACAATCATAACACAACCTGTAGGCCACCTTTCATCACATTTCAAACTAGACCCATATCAACAATAAAATCGAACTGACTTAACACATTGAAATACTAAATCTGAGTCACTGATCAATTGAGTTACTAAAGTATCTAACCATTGAATATAGAACCCAACTAGACCAAATAAATATTAAAATATATACACTACTATCCTAAAGAGAACCCATGTATATACGCGCTTCCTTGATATCTCACTTGCATACATATCTTAAATCATAGAAAGCTAAATCATGAAGTGTTGTAATACTGAGCTAATTACTGAATCAAGTAATGAACCATTCACAAATCATTGAACCAATCATAGATCACCAAATTGTTGCTTCATTACTAACCAATATTCCAATCATGAACTACCAACCTATTGACAGTGCTAGACAAGCCAACATTTAGGGTGTCTTCCCAATATGAAGTCCCAAATAGACCTCACACCATTTGGAGTAGGAGTCCTAGCAATGGGTGGTAATTTTATGCCTCAATTCCGGAAATACGCAGAGGGAAGTATGATAACTTTGTGTGAGAGAAAGTGTGTGACCGTTTGGAGAGTCAAGTGAGATGCATGAAGGTTCCAACACATGAAGGGAAAAGGAAGTGAGCTCCTTGTAAGCCTGTAATAGTACACAACTTGAAAAGAAAAAACAAGTAGAATGGCATCACAAGCTAAGATACAAAATAGTCCACAAGTTAAAGTGATGAGTTAATACAACAACACACATCCAACAAAATTCATACAAATGCAAATGCAATAGTTCATAAGCACATGCATAAGTTAAATAACATACATTTCCAATACAACAAGAATAGTCCTACTATATTAATAACATATCTATGAAAGCGGGTTGGCTCTGATTTTATGATTATAAGTGAAAGTTCCATTCATACATACACCATTGATGACCACTAGCCCCAATAGTGGAACATTACAGTCAAGAACACCTGCTCCTCCAAAGAAGTATACTCGCTCTACGCTATAGAGAAGCCAAGGCTCTTCAAAATACTCCCAAGCTCTTTATTAGCCTAAGCCTATCTAAAACGCTTGGCTCCCAAAAGCCCTTTACACAAGTTATGAGGTGACTCTTCAACTCCCCTTTGTGACCTTTGGACTACCCTCAAGGCTCTTCAACTTCTTTACAAAATGACACATATTACATGATGACTCATCATATTCCAATATTGGAACTTTGAATTTAACTTAAAACATAATTACAAACAATAGTACATTTTACACTCATACCCATATAGGCAAAAATAGGGTAGAAACAACTTGGTAGCCTAACTAGACAAGACACTATGATGCCTAAGTTTGGGAACACTCTAGCTCGACAACTTCCACTTGACGCTTCTTGGTCACATATAGATGCCAAACGTGGTACTGTGCGATGATATCCCCAAACTACATGATGATGTCAGGCTGGAAGCAGACTCTAGCCTCCATAACATATAGGGACAATGTTTTGGAGCCAGTATTAACTTCTTTCTCGAGTAGGAACAACATGGTTATGATTTGGGCAAGACCACTAATATAGTTCTGCATGTCTTATCTATTTCGCTCCAAATCCTCCATGGTGGCAACTTGTCTCAGCTACTCCAAGTACTCTTCAATCTCCTACTTGACTTGGTGTTTGAATTTAGCTTCAGTGAGTGAGTTGACTGATGGGATCTTGTCGGTTCTCACAAAGAAATCAAAATTGTTATAAAATTGTACATATGAGGCATGAATAATTCCAATGAACAAGGCGTGCTTCTTGTTGTCTTGAATCAAAATTCGAACTCTTGATTTCCTCAACTCTGCCTGTGGCTTCCTCTACTTTACCAAAGTAAGCAGTGTCCCTTTGTATCGTATTGTCCATTCTTACATGGTAGTGATGGAATTTTTCACATTACTAAGAGTCTTGACAAATTCCTTGCTCTGCTGCTGGAAGATATGCAAGTGGAAAACTACCTTATCTGTGGTCATGAGCTCCTCATAAGGTTCCCACAAGATCTCTTCAAGTGTTGATACCTCACAAAATATCATTTCTCTCATTTCCCTCAAGCAAAACTGTGTGGGAGCTACATTTTGTGTTGTTCTGTGGAGTTGTTCTATCTCTTGTTGAGAAACCTATAGATTATGTATTAATTGCTTACTCTTCGCCATCAAATAATGAGTGTTTTATCTTGTCCCACCCACAAAGGCCAAGTTGGCTTTAACAACAGAATTTGGATTCCTACTGGTGTTCACCACTATCACCATTTCTCTAATGAATGAAGGTGATGCATGAGCATCCAAAAAATTCTTTCTCCGTGCTTGTACAATCCTCTTTTAAAATCATTTATATGAAAGATTGTACACTTCCATTACTGGATCCTCATCAAGAGGAAGTCCTCTTCCTCCCTTGAGGCTAACTGTGCGACTGGAGGTAGTGGATACTAAATGATTACTTGTGGTGCACTGGGAATCAGGTCCACATCTTTAACTTGTGGTTTCAGTTCCAACTCCATGTCCACAAATTTAATCAATTCTTCAATTTGTTGAGAAAGATCCTGATCTTGCATCTATTCTCTCTCCCCCTATGTTACTGGCTGGTTCTGTCCTTGTTCTTTAACTTGAATCGACGTTGTTTCTCCTGGAATTGTGTCTTTACTTTCTTCCTCTTCCTACTTCTACTTCCCCATTTGTTCTTTCCTCCTTTGTTCCCATTCTTCCCTCACTTATTGTTCTACTTTCTGTGCCCTTAGTTCTACTTCTTGCAAGCTCTACGTTTCTCTCTTCCTCTACTCTGTTCTTTGTCTCCTATGCTTCCTCTGCAAAAGATGCTTGTATAAGAATTGAATCCAATTTCACTCTACAATTTTTTTCTCCCTCTATTATGTTAGCAACCTTTCTCTTTCCATGATCTTGTACTGGATTTTTTCCTTTTGATACCGTTATTGGACTTGTTGCCATGTTAGTGTTGACTCCTTTTCTATAAACAATTGAGTTTCCGCATGTATTGGTAAGTTAACTGGCGCTTGCTACAATGTTTCCCCATTACTAATTTTAGTGGTCTCCCTTGAAGCATCTCTCTTTGGTGCCATGGTAACAATTACTACTAAAGAGAAGTGATTCACAAGTGTGGTACCTGTGGGACAAAAAGGACACTCATAGCAAGCAAACATTAGCTTCATCAAATTGAATTTCAAGGCATGATCAAGCAGCAAACCGAGCATCTAATGGGAAGGATTGCACAATTTTCATTGGAAAGAGGGATTGGCTGGCTGTGGGAACTGTGCACTGCACAGTCCCAACAACCAGGGATGAGGCTTGTGGCTTGATACTGCACAATGCACAGTCTCGGATTGGGTAGAGATTGGGAGAGATTGCGCATTGCACAGTCATAGTGGCCAAGGTGAAAAGCTAACCACTGGAACTACATAGTGTAAATTTAGAGGTAGCTTGTACTATGCACTGCGTAGTTTTATAGGCAAATCCTGTGGCTTGAACCTTAGGATTGTTTAGTGCCCAGCTAGGCAAGGAAAAATATGGCTAAGTACAAATCTTCCAGGTGAAAGTGTGAAAACAAGCATAAGTGAATGATTATGTGCACTTCGGTGGAAAAATGACTAAGTGTGAATGAAGCAATGATATATCAAGTGCATAAATTGAATAAACTGGAAGAAAATCAAATTGGTGAGGAGAGTTGCCACAATGGTGACCATCGATACAAAAACAAAGAAACTGATGAAACACTTGTGAAAGACAAACAATAACTTGAAAAAAAACTTCTACAAGTTAAAACAAGCTGAAACACCAACCGCAATAAAGAGAAATAAGAGAAACAACACTCACATAATCGAAATGACAAGAAGCGACATAAAAGGCGAAAAAAGGTGATAACATAAAAACTCCCTTGGAAAAGCGAAAATAACTGCACTGAAGGTTCCTTGATCTCTTCAGGAATGATAGATCTTTAATATCAAATGTGGAAATGAGATTTAGAGGCATATATTGACTCGATTTTATCAAATGAGGTTTTATAACATGCATGCCTAAAATCAAGGAAAAAGCAACACTTGGTGGAAACTTCTAAAAATAACAATTGTGCCTCCTTTAGGATACTAAAATTAGATACCTATTTCTTAGGGGTTTTTTTTCCTCCCTTTAGTTTTCTATCTTTTCAGGGGGGAAACTTTCCATGCACATTGTCAGGAAGGAAAACGTACTTCTCGGGAACTCGACAACTTTCTGGCTCAGTGTGCACTATGCAATTTCTGAGCTTAGTGAGGGTTGCACAGTTTCTGGGCTTAGTTTTGGGCTTCCTTATGTGAATGCATAGTTTTTGAGCTCAAGGCTAACTATAAGTCAGATTTGTGTAATTCCAATCATCTAGGATGAATTCCTTCCATGATTGCGTAGTTTCTGAGCTCAACATTGACTGTCAGTATAAACTACGCAATTCCAATCATCAAGGCTATCTTCCTCAAAGGATTGCACATTTTCTAGAGGCAAGCCTAGAATTTTTGTGTGACCAAGTTAGTAGATCAACTTGTGACTTAGAAGAATCAGATAAGTTTGAAAATACAAGAGAAAATGAAAATATAAGTCTCAGTCAAAGCAAGAATACTTGGATTAGTGTAAGATGAGCTCTTGTAGATAAAATAGAAGGCTCCAAAATAGAAGCATAGGAAGAATTTTGGAGGGTTGTTGTAGTCACTTCAACATTGGTGACACACTGGTTTAACTCTAGCTCTTTGTATGGACCTTGTGTCATGCAAAATAGGTCTAACCCTTTCGGAAGTATTGTTTAGTTCTTCAATTATCATAGCTTCTTCACTTAGCTTGAGTTAAAGATGTAGTTCCTACCATTCTCTTGATCAGAAGAACACATACCAAGCCAAGTCAAATTGATTTGTTTTTATTTTGGGATGACGAGTATATATATGTACAATTAAAATAGTCTGTTAAAGTTTTTTTAGTTTCATGTCTGGTGTTGCTTTGTTTCCACTTGTTGGTGCACTAAGATGTCTTATTACAAGCAATCTTAATACCTAAATTAATCATCAACCCAGGGCAAGTATTTTTATTTCAAGAGTGTCAGCATTGTATATGCAGTGAATTCATAGGTCAACTTATAATGAAAGAAGTTGGAAGCGTTGCAATTACTAATGTCTATTTCTCTAAATTCAATCCAAAATATTCTGAAAGGAATTCATAACACACTTCAAATCAACTTAATCTATTCTATAAGAAACTAAATCAAAATGCAAATAGAAAGGATCACACTTGGAAATCTAACTGGTATTAAAACTAATTCATTTAACATGAAAGAAAGCTATAACAATTGAACAAAAAATAACCATATAAACATTTTATGGAAAGAAATCAAATCTGGATTTGAAATCTATGATAGCGTTACTTTAGAATGAACATCGATCTAATAATGAAGTAAACATAACGTATTCAATAAAGAGTATCATGCATATGTAACACATAGCTAGATCTAGAATCTTGTCTGAACAGAAAATGCAAATCAGAATCATCAATCCTCACAGTAATCATAATGATGCTAACTTTACAAACTAACAATAATAAATAGTTATGGAAATAAAAAGAAATAATTATAACACAATTGAAGCAGAAGGTTTCCTATTGACTGGGCCCAAAGTGTCCAGAAGTCCCTGTTGTTAGATATTTAGAATATGATTATAGATGAAACACATTCTTCTTCATTAGAATTAATAACAGAGTTACAACATCACCGTGATGAAAGTATTATATGTCCAAAAAGAATAGTTACAATATGTGAATTCCTAACTAGCTGTTCAGTTCACCTCATAACTTTATATAACATTTGGAAAAGTAAATGGATAGAAGAAAATCCTCAAGATCAGGGGATCTTGAGGATTTCACAACACTCGATCTGATTTCATCATGGAATAGCATGGGTCCTACTGGTCTTCCACTGTCTTCCATGCTCAAGACATTGTCTTTTTCCTTTACTAGTTGCTATTGTTATGTTGATTGAACAACAATTTTCCAATCCACGTTCCAACATATAAAGATAGTGAAAGTTAGTTTTCCATGCCCAAATATATCTAATTTGGTACTAATCGTTTTTACCTAGCTTCTTGTTTTCGCTATTTTTATTCCTAAAACAAAGATAAACATATGATGAAAAATGCTTAATTAAGCTATTTACGAGGAGAAAACATACCTTTTTCTCAGCCCAACATACTCCACTACTTACCTTTTTTCATGTCCTCATGCAATCAGATGGTTAAGGTGTAGTTGAGTTAAGAAATAAGTAGGATATAATTCCTCCTTAGACAACTTGAAACTATTTTTCTTTTTGAGCACTGCAAAAGCCTGGTTCACTTGATGGTCTAACAAGTTATAATCACTACGATACCCATATGGAGGATACCAGATAATTGGACTTCTATATCGTCACCCTATCCAATCAAGGCCCATGCTCAGGACCATGTTGCTATATTTGTGTAAGCGAGTGGAGGCAGCTTTGAAATTCTTGAATCTAAATGGCTTTCTGTTCCTGACATTATTGTTGGAGGCTTCCCATCTCTATCTGGCTACAGAAAAAGCATCTTCCTTGATTTCCTAGAAGTACTCCTTCCCTGCCTATATGATGTCTATGTGTAGTGGTCCTAATTGGTGCACAACACCCATTCGTTTCATGAACTGTTTGTTTTGGACAGAGAGGTATAGGGGTTTTGTAGGTTCTCCCCTAACCCACAAGTCTATGCCATATTCTCTCTTTCAAAAAGTATTATGGGCTTTAGCCCATTTGATTTGATTAGTGGCAAAGGAAAGAAGTGCTTGGAATTGGATATCCCTTATCAAGGGGTGAAAATTACTGTTTAAGTCATCCTCTAAGAAAATATTATGCATGTACAATTCACACAAGAGGCATTGTACCCGTTCATTATATTCTTTCAAACATTTAACAAAGTTTGGGGTGGTCTTAATTTCCATCGAGACAACTTTGACCTTCAATAAGAGGTATCTTTCTAGCAGGAAAAATGCATAGTTGGTGGTAGGAGCTCGACATGACAAAGCATTTGAATAAAGAGAGCAAACAGTCTCCATTTCCCCTTAGCCTTCTGTAACTTGACTTGTTCTTTTTCAACTTTCTTCTGTTCATTCTTGTAATTAGCAAAAGTCTCATCCTCTGTGACTATGAGTGCCTTAAATTTCTTTCATAATTCCTGGTGTACTTGTAGAGGCACTACCTCGTCTTTATGTGGGATCAATTCCTGTTGAGTCTTGGCTAGTTCATTATGAAATTTCCCTATGACCACTTCCCTTACTAGGGTATGTAGCCAGGCATCTCCCATATCTCGACCTCATCATCTTGGGTTTCCATTGGGTTAGCCTGAACAACAACATCAGTAGTGGGGAAGTCTATTTGGGTTTCTTGTGAGAAAACACAAGGATCTTCTATCTGCATTTCACTGTTTCTAAAAGACATGGCTCTGTTTGGGTTTCTTTTGAATAACCCAAAAGGGTCTCAGTATAGGTCTCAATAAATTTTCCAAAACGTTGTTCTGTTTGGGTCCCTATGATCTCCAATTCTATTTTCAATTTCCTAACCCTGTCTACTTTCCTCAACCACTCCCTTAGCTACTTAATTGTTTTCTTTTGCTTCCTGTACTTTTTAAGAAACTTCTTGAGTTTGTCTTTGTATGCTTTCTTTATCATGAGGCTTGTGACCGACGGTGATACAACTATACTTAATTCAAGTTCGTGTTCAGGTGGAATTGTGTCAAAATTACGATGGGGTTCAAATGGAACCATGTCTCCTAATGGATTTTCACCTTCCAGGTCTCTATCTTCATGAGTTTCCCTCTTTGGAGACCCCAATGGAATGGTGTCTCCTGAGAAATTATCGTTTTCAGGGTCATCTTCTAGATGGGCCTCGTCCTTTGGGGACTTCATAAAAATGGTGCCCCCTGGTTGATTTTCACCTTCCAGGGTTTCTTCTGTAGGGTTTTCCTTAGTTGGGGATTCCAGTGGACCATTAGCTTCTACTTCATTTCCCTCCCTAATGGTTTCCTCTACATTCACTTCTGCTTCAGGGGGCTTCTCATTAGAAGGTATTGGTTCCCTTTGTTCTTCAAAATTATTAGTAAATGGTAGGGTTTCATCATGACTAGGATGCCAGTAGGGGCAGACTGGTTGGGGGCATAATTTTTCCCTTTAGAATTCCTGGATTTCTCCCTTCCTTCACCAAATATCCTCATGTTCTCTAGTACTCAGGCAACCTCTTCCTCATAGGCTAGAGTCATGTTGTGGACTTGGAGGGGGCATGTGAGATGGCCCTGTCTCGTCTATTAGAATTGGGGTGTGCTGTTGCGACTTTATCCTCGAAGAGCGCCTTCGCTTTGCTGGGCCTGAGGCCAAAGATGGATTCTTCCTTTTTTGTGTCCTTTTTTGGACCTGTCACTCTTGGCCCTTGTTGTTCAATCGATAAGTTTTCTATAGGTGGGGTCAAAGTAGGATTTACTAGGTTATCTTAGGTTAGCTGCTGCTAGACCAGTCCATGAATGATGATTAATTTGATCAGCCCATGATGGTTGATGACTGTAAGTGGGTCCTTTGCCTTTCAGACCTGACAAGCAACGTCACGTAATACATAATTTAAATAAAATGACAAGTTAACTATAATTTTCTGTTTCAAAATATCTAATAATTTAAGTTGGTGAGGTTTTACCACGTCCTATCATCCATCGCATGTGATATACCTCTGCACAATGGCTGCCAATTCCTACCATGGCTGTCATAAAGCTGTAGGGTGAACCCCTTTTCCTTTTCACACCAATTGCTCATCTAGGTCCTGAAATATTGTGACTGCATCCTGCAGAAGAACATATTTTTCCATTCATCTCATTCCTTCTGCTAGAAGTCCAGTGATTTCAACTATGATTGCTTCAGATACCATTATGTTCTTGCCTTTCACCATGGTGTGATCATTATGTAAATTATGAAAAAGTTCAAGTGTCATCTCCTCATGAAATCCCTGTAATTCAGTCAAGTATTGTAGTCAACCAACACGCTCAAGAATTGCACGAGCCTGGTCTGATACCTTGAGCACTATGGGTTCATTTCGAATCGATTTTCCTCCCATGGCTATTGTTTTTTCATGGATGGTTCAATTGCATGCACTTCCCTCACACTTTCGTAGTTTGGAACAACACCAGAGAACATTAAAGTAATTAACCGAAAAATGACGTTGTTTTGAGAATTAATATTAAAGGAAATTATGTTATTTGTCTTGTCAACAATATTTGGCACAAGATCATAATCAATTCATATGCTATTCATAATGGTTTCCTTTTTCCCTCCAATCAGAAATGGCTTGATAATTATTACACACACACAATCACCATGTAGTCCTTTAACTAGAAATCAGTTTAATAATCATCACACAAACTATCCATAAATTGTCACACATGTTGTTCGTATGCAGACCATCCCCCATCCAATAAGAAAAGGGCGTCCATGCCCACCAAACTTGGGAAAAATGGAGAAAGTGCCAGTAAATCATAAATGCAGGCAACCAATCAATAAAACCAGAGTAATATGTGACAGTGACAATCAAAGCAGTATACATCAAAATATTTGAAATGCCCGTAAAATAAAATAAAGATTTATACCATTATGTCAATAGATATTTACCTTAGGTGGAAAAGTGACAAACGCATGATCGGCGATAAGTATTAATGACTATCAGTAAAGTGATTGGACAATGATGATACAATGCATATAAGATATAGGTTACCATGCACGTTGGATAATTAAATTATAAATGTTGTTCAAATGGGAAATTTTCCTTTAGAAACGAGTCCATAGGTGGTAGTAGGACAGATACCATTTGGAAGTTTAACATAGTACTTCAATACCACAAGTAGAGCCAATACTACCAGTAGGCATTCATAGCCTTTACAGGGTTTCTTTTTAACCCCACAAATGAGCCAGAGTCCTCCTTTTAGTATTTAGATGATTCTCCATTTTTTGCTATAAAGAGACCACTATGCTGGCATGGTAGCTAGATAATCATAGTGCCATTCACCAGGATATAACAAAGTGATGAGGCTGGCTCGTGATGAGACCCCCTGTCCTTTTGACAGTTTTAATTATCAAGAAGGTCATTACCTTGGTGTGGTTGCCATAATGGAATGTCACCCATTACATCCTTATGATCATGGTGGGCTAGCTCATACTAAGACCCCCTATCCTCTTTAAGACAATGTTTGTTGCATTTTCACATTTTTATATTTTCATATTTTCATATTTTGATGCTTTTATTGTAAAGAGAGGGAGTCTCATTTACTCCATAAGAGTCAGGGATGGCGTAAGAAGCAAAAAAAATGCCAATGAAAGTTATTCTTTTACCCCCATATCATCATATCAAAGGGATTTATCCATTTGAAAGTGCAAAATATAAAACAACATGGTATTAAGATAATAAATCATTTTATGATGTGTCCAAAGGGAATATATTCAGCTAGTCATTACAGAGATGCACCATGTCAACTTTTGAATAAATATTGCCATCAAAAGGTTTCATAAATCATAATGGTATTAACATTGTTTTTTTTCCTTTATTTTAGGTACGAATCCAACCAGATTGTTTTTATTCAAAAAATAGAAGAGAAATAAAATGACAAAAATAATGATCGACGATGAAACAACAAAAAGAAATCACAGCTATTTATTCTACCGAACAATAATTGTTCAATTGATTGAACAACAACTGTTCAATTGATCGAACATCAAACAAAAACAGAAAAAGAGGGGCTATTCAATTGATTGAACATCAATCATTCAATCGATTGAACAACAAACACGCAAAAGAAAAATTGGGGTTGTTAAATTGATTGAACAACAATCATTCAATCGATTAAACATCAAATACAAAAAATAAATTAGTGTTGTTCAATTGATTGAACAAAAAACGTTCAATCGATTGAACAACAAAACACACAAAATGTGCCATTCAATTGATTGAACAACAATTGTTCAAAAGATTGAACAACAAAACATGCAAAAAATAATTGTTGTTCAATTGATTGAAAAAGAATCATTCAATCAATTGAATAGAAAAACACACTCAAACAAATAAGTATTGTTCAATTGATTGAATAACAATTGTTCAATCCATTGAACGACAAAACACACAAAAGTGTTGTTCAATTGATTGAACAACAATCATTCAATCGATTTAACAACAAACCAATGTTACGGGGAATAGTGTCCACTCGGATGCTACTATTCCCACTAAGATGGGTGGCTATCTTAGAAACAAACAAGTAAAGTCTACTTTCGTTTTCCTTTATGAAAATAGACAAGAGGAGAACCAAGAAGACCAACCTTAGTCTTGCACTTGATTTCCTCTCCTTCTTGATAGAGCTTCGCCGCTTCTTCTTCGTCTGCCCAGCTCCAAAGAGCACCTGTGGAATCACATCAACATACTACTATCGAAGAAACAAAGATCTATATTCATAAATAACACAGGACCAGATGTGTGTTAACCATACAAATGCATATATAGACAATTACACAAGAATATGGAGGAAAACGAGAATAGCTTTATTAAGACGAAAAGTAGCAAGAGGATTACAACCATACGTTCTGACCTAGCATCATCCTTCATCTAGAAAGCCCTTCTTCACCTCAAGCAAAGCTTAGATCACCCAACACTATGAATGTACACCAGAAAACCAACAACACTTCTCTATAAGATACAAAATTCCAGCCTCTGGATCTCTGTGATGAGGGATCCATATATAGATAATTATAGGGAGATGAGTCATCTTCTGGGGTCTTGATTTGTGTCTTCTCTCTGATAGTTCCTGCCTCCACTTGGAGAATGATGATCTCTTACTCATCCCTGGTCGAAAACAGAGAGGCAAGTGTCAGAGGGGAAGCTTCTGGAAGATTCCATGATCTTCCACCTCACATTTTGTCCCTACCATTTGTCCATTCTCGACCATCGCACCCTACAGAGGAGCAATTTAGTATGCATCACACCTTGTACACTGGGAAGGTGATATGCATCGCACCCTCTACACTAAGCTTTCAATATGGTCCATTTTTGACCATTTATGAGCAGTTTTCAGTGGAGAACTTCTGGGAGATGATGTAATCAGCTGACCTTGTTCCTTCAGGCAGTGTAGCAATGCTTTTAGGGACTTAGGAGCAATCAGTTTATGGACATTTATGATTGGGGTTGAAGTGCCCAAAAATGTCTATAACAGTTGCCCCCTAAAGCACGAGGTCGTTAATCTTTCTGATGTCGGGTGAAATGCTTTACTATGAGGATCCGAAGTTTTTTCGAGCTGGGAGGCGACCTGTAATAAGATATAATACAAGAGACTATTTTGAAAACATTTTTTTCATGATCTAGCTAAGGCGGGAATTCCCATGCTTAGCTTTATAAATTCGTTTTCATGTACATAGGACAGACAATCATCTCTATGACAGACTGATGATATGGACTCATCATCCTTTGATTCAGATGATCATCTGTTCGGAAATGATGTACACTTGATGTCTTTATATTCCTGAATATATCGCAGCCCGGATGGATGAAACTAGATCCGGGGTCTTCAAAACTCATTCAATCTTCACTC
>APFE030765095.1:2553-35567 GCA_000404065.3 Pinus taeda
AGAATTGTTCATTTATGTAATGTAAAGGAGGTTGCCCCCTCGAAGAGGCTGAATTCTAAGGCATTGATCTATCTTTTCTATCCTTTCTTGAGCTGGTTTCATAACACCCGAGCAAAACCCCTCAGCAACAAAGGCGTCCCCTTGAAGCCAAAACAGCTATGATGCCAAATGTAGGTTTAACCCGATACAGAACTTACCTGCATATAAATTCTAAAACACGAAAAATAAACAATGCGAGAGCATAACACATAAAACACATATGCACAGAGATTTTCCCTTGGATCCAAAAACTGGGACTACCAGATTGATTGTTCATTATGTTCCTTTCAATGTTACAATACATATTTATACATGCCAAAGCATCCAATACCATGGATAGAAAACCATCGCATCCAAAACCATGGACCAAAAACCATCGCATCCAAAACCATGTGCAAAAACTATACACAAAACGATAGGTAGGTCTGCCTAGCCTAATATAGGGTCCAAAAAAATTTCTACCCCAGGGTACCGCCTTGGACCCCATAGAGGAGGGCTACCCACCCCCCCACTATGCAATCGACACAACAAAGGGGGGGCTCCGCCCCCCCTCTAACCCCCCGGTTAACTAAGTATGCTAGTCGTGGAAATAATATAACATAACCCAACACTTGGAGCACCATGCTTTCCACCATGTACTTGACGTACCTTGCTTACCATACTATTGTCCCAATTGACTATTGTTGCACCATGTCATGCTGTTTTCCCATTTGTTAGCATGCCATTGTTGTTGTTCCATTATTGTTGTTGTCCCAATTGTTGTTGTTGTCCCAATTGCTAGCACGCAATTGCTACTGTCCCATTATTGTTGTTGTCCCAATTGTTAACATGACATTGTTGTTGTCCCATCATTGTTGTTGTCCCAATTGTCAGCATGCCATTGTTGTTGTCCTAATTGTTAGCATTGTTGTGACTACACTTCTGGTTAGGGTAAGTGCCACTTCCCTTAACCCAACACATAGCAAGACTAGCCCTCTAGTCTTGCGACTATCCTTCAAGAGCCTCCTCCCATGCCACGTTATCCTCTCAACGCAGCCATGAAATAACTCCAACAGCTTGCTATGGCATGTGGCCTAGCTTGTTGTAGCTTTCAGCCTCCTCAACGTGCCCAAATAACCACTCAAATTACAATGTTTAGCTTCCCTCTATTTGGTCTAGCAGACTGCCTTCTCAGCCCTAGATCCTTGGCCCTCCATCCATCAGTTCGGTCAATTGAAGTGGCCTGCAGCTAGGGCATCATAGTAACCCTCCTTGACTGTGGCTAGGGCTTGTAGAGACTAGCGTATAAGGCAGCGTGTAGGCTGCCTTCTTGACTGTGTCTACGACTTGTAATGACCAGCATATAGGGCAATGTGTAGGCTTCCTTCTTGACTGCGTCTAGGGCTTATAGAGACCAACCTATAGGGCAGCGTGTAGGCTTCCTTCTTGACTGCATCTAGGTCTCATACTAGGGCTCCTTAGCTTCTGCGTTTAGGGCTTCCTCTCTTAGATTTCTCTTCCAATAAAACCCAGAACAAGTGGAGAGAAATCAACAGTGAAGTGTATAGAAATGACTATCAAGTCACCTCCTTTTATACTAAAACGTTGACCACATGTATGGGTTATTTGGTTTCTGGCCAACCTTGACGAATTGTCTTATAACACAAATAAATTCATAACTCCATGAATACTTATCAGAATTGGATGATCTTTAGATCAATCCTACACCTCTCGGTGAGAGGAGTCCAAGAAAAATATCAGCTGCCATAAATAAGATGACCCACCTGGAGTTTGGCCCTAGTTGCCAATTTTAACAATATCATTCCTTCTATTACAAACATAAGAATATTCTAGAAGCAACATTACATGGTCAAATAGATCTAGCACATGCTAGATTTCCTTCTAGCACAAATACAAGAACATTACCAACAACAATATTCTAAGGCGAATGAAATCCACCACATGCTAAATTTCCTTCTAACGTAAATAGAAGCATATTACTCCCAAAAACATTGCAAAGTAATAGAAATCTTACACATTCTAGAGTTTCTTCTAGCACAAACACAATCACATTGCGAAAAACAACATTGCAGGGTGGAAGATATCTAGCCTACGTTTGATTTACTTCTAGCACAAAAACAAGCACATTGCCAACAATAACATTGTAGGGAAAATGAAATCCAATGCATGATAGATTTAATTCTAGCACAAACACAGGTACATTTCCAACAATATTGTATTTCAAAAGAAATCCAATGCAGGTTATATTTCATTCTAGCACAAATACAAGCACGTTTCCAACAACAATATTGCATTGTGAAAGAAATCTATTGCATACTAGATTTTATTCTAGTACAAACACAAGCACATTGTTAACACCAATATTGCATTGTAAAATAAATTTAGTGCATTCTAGAATTCCTTCCACCATAGACAAACATATTGCCAACATCAATATTGTAGGGTAAGAAAAATATATCTCATGCTATATTTTCTTATATCACAAACATAAGCAAATTTCCAATAACAATCTTGCAAGGTGAATTATATCTAACATGTTATTTGTACTTATATCTTGAACACAAACATTTCACAAATAACAACATTGGAAGGTGAATGAAATCTAACACATGCTAAATTTCCTTCTCTCGCAAACACAAGCACATAACAATATTGTAGGGTGAAAGAAAAGTATTGCATATTAGATTTACTTCTAGCACAAACAAGCATATTTTCAAAAAC
Organism: Pinus taeda; assembly: GCA_000404065.3. Taxonomy (NCBI): domain Eukaryota; kingdom Viridiplantae; phylum Streptophyta; class Pinopsida; order Pinales; family Pinaceae; genus Pinus; species Pinus taeda. Next base: position 5,314 of record APFE030765095.1, read on the forward strand.
ACCATTGCAAGACAAAAGAAATTCGGTGTGTGGTGGATTTCCTTCTAGCAAAAACACAAACACATAACATTGTAGGGTTAAAGAATCTAGCACAACCTGAGATTTTGTTATAGCATGAACACAAACATATTACCAACAACATTCTAGGGAAAAATAAATATAGCACTTGATAGATTTCCTTTTAGCACAATCAAGCCCATTGTCAGTAACATCATTGTAAGGTGAAGGAAATATGATACATAATAGATTTCATTATAGCACAAGCAATTGAATTGCCAACAGCAACATTGGAATGCGAAAGAAATACAGTGCACACTATATTTCCTTCTAATGCATATACAACCACGTTGTCAATAAACTCATAGAAGGGTGAAACAAATCTAATGTATGCTAGATTTCCTTCTAGCACAAACACAAACACATTACAACATTCTAGATAAAAGAAATCTAACACATGGTAGATTTACTTCTAGCACAAACAAAAGAATATTGCCAACAACCACATTGTAATGAAAAAGAAATCTAGTGCATGCTAGATTTCTTTCGAGCCAAAATAGAAGCATGTTGTAAATAACAACATTGCAAGGTGAAGAAATCTAACACGTGCTAATTTATTCATAGCACAAACACAAGCACACAACAACATTGTAGGGTGAAAGAAATCTAACATGTCAGATTTGCTTCTAGCATAAACAAAAGCATATGTCCAACAACAACATTGCATGGAAAAAGAAATCCATAACAACTTCTATCACAAATACAAACACATTTCCAATAACAACATCGCAAGGTAAAATAAATTTAACCCATGTTAGCTTTACATGTACATGTAGCACAAATACAAGCATACTACGAGCAACAACATTTCATGCCAAAAGAAATCTAGCGCATGCTATATTTTCTTTTAACACAAACACAAGAACATTTCCAAGGTGAAGGAAATCTAATACGTTCTAGTTTTCCTTCTATAACAAACAACAAAATTGACAACAACAATATTGCAGAGCAAAAGACATCTAGCACAACTTCTAGCCCAAACATAAGCACATTTCCAACAACATTGCCAAGATGAAGGAAATCTATCATGTGCTAGATTTCCTTTTATTATAAACAACCAAATTGACAACAACAATATTGCAAAGCAAAAGAAATCTAGCACAACTTCTAGCCCAAACATAAGCACATTTCCAACAACATTGCCAAGGTGAAGGAAATCTATCATGTGCTAGATTTCCTTTTATCATAAACAACCAAATTGACAACAACAATATTGTGGAGCAAAATAAATCTAGCATACTTTCTAGCCCAAACACAAGAACATTTCCAATAACAACATTGCAAGGTGAAAGAAATTTAACACATGTTATCTTTACATGTAGCACAAATATAAGCATACTAACAACAACAACATTGCATGCCAAAAGAAATCTAGTGCATGTGATGTTTCTTTTTAACACAAACACGAGCACATTGCTAATAAGAACATTCCAAGGTGAAGGAACACTAACACATGTTAGATTTCCTTCTATCATAAACAACTAGATTACCAACAATAACATTGCATTGTGAAAGTTCCTTCTTGCATGTCAATAAAAATATTGCAAGGTGAAAAAAAGTTAAGGTGTGCTAGTGTTGGAAATATTGAGAGGGGGATTGAATCAATATTTCTTTACAATTGTTATATTATGCAAGTTAAAATCAATAGCTAAACCAAAAAACAAGATGTGCAACAAGAAAATAATTTTATTAATGAAAGTGATGAGGACTCTAAAAGCCCAAGCTCCAACTTGTACAACAAAGTCTTTAACTCCTTCAAGGCTCCAACCTTGAATGAGAACTCTAATATTCAACCAAAAATCCAAGCTCCAACCTGGTCTCTCACAAGGGTCCAACCTTCTATGAGGACTCCAATCCTCATATGTTAATCCAGGCTCCAACCTAGTTTCTCACAAGGCTCCAAGCTTGTATGACGACTCCAATCCTCTAGGGATCCAACCCTCTTAGTTTTCTTCAATCCCTTAAGGTGACTTCAATACTGCTTCAAGCCTCCATCAAAAACTTCAAACACTTCTCAAAAATGTATCCAAGGGAGGTCTACAAAGTGCTCTCAAATCTACCTGTACAAAAACTTCAGGTCTGCTTCAGCAAAACTATTAGAGTTGCGCCAAAAAAACGTTTCTTCAAGTGTTGATCTTAAACTACGCTCCAAGGATGACTGCTCCAATAAAACAAGTCTTTAAGTGTTGGTTTTTAACTATACTCCAAACATGATTGCTTCAACAAAACAAGTCTTAAAGTGTTGGTCTTCAACTATGGTTCAAGAGTGATTATTGTTTCGACAAAGGCTTGAGGAATGCTCAATTAATGCCATCATGAATGAACTCTACTATCAACTCCAAAGATGCTCAAAGTATGCTATCATTTTATCATTCGATGAAGGTGTCTCCTAGGATCTTCATGTGTGCTTTAAAGAATATCCTTCGATCTGCAAGGATTACTTTACTTTTGTTGCAAATCTAACTTTAATTCTATTTAGGAATGCTTCAAAGGATTTATTCGAAGGCGCTCCAAATAATGTATTATAAAAAACCTCTTCAAAAACTAGTTTGAGCAGTATAGTCAAATTGGATTCGATGACAATCTTTACTTCAAAGCAACTCCAATTGGATTATAGTCAGCTCAAACTTGACAAGCTTGATCACAACCTTTCTCCCCAAGAAAACATGGACCCTATTACTAATAACCTCTCCCTCTTTCCACAGAGAATATATCACATAAATATATTTCAGACCTTCGCTCCTTCAGACCTTTGCTCTGACACATATACACTTTACAACTTTTCTCAAATATATATTTCAGAAATATGCTAAAATATATACTTCTATGGTAGTCCCTTATGAATTTTGTCTACATTACCTTAACTAGTTTCCTTAGATTTCTTCACTTTCTCTCTTATACTCATATTTGTTTACTTATCTCAAACATCGTTAATCCTCCTAGAATATGCCTCGCACTCCACAAGTCTGTATATATTTTTTTCCTTAACAACTTCCTTTTCTGCATTGTTCAGATATCTCTCTCCTTTCTTTTTGGACCTCAAACTATCTTACCTCAAATCTGCCTTGGTTCCTTGCTTATTCATTGAGTCGCTGGGTTACTTCCTCTCACCAAACCAATCTCCCGAATTGCAAGAGGTATAACTCTTTTATTTTTAATAGTGCCAATCACATTACTTGTTTATCATGAACATTGTAAAATTAACTAAATAAAACATACCGGTTTTGGAAATATAGATTCCATAGCAGAGGAAGGAGAAAATTAATTGGGATGTTGACTTGTTTAGTGGCAGCCATGGTGACCGATAAGTGTGCACAAAGGACAAGTTGAGAGAAAGAAATAAAAGAACACATGCATGCATACATACATACACACACACACACACATATATATATCAGTTGGACATGCTTCTTTGGACATAGAAGAGAACTAGCTCGTACCTGAGCGCATGCAAGTTTCTTGGCCACATCAAAAAAATATATAATAATAAAATTTGGGAGGCAAGGGGTAGTTGACATACTCCCACAGGCTAGAGATACCTTTTGCTTAACAAGAAAACGGTCAAGGAAGCATGATGCAAGTATGGAAAACGAACATGGGAGGATGAATCCTTCTTAGCGGTCGACGAGGGGTGTGGTAACAAATGGAGTGGGCATCCATCAGTTAGGAGCATGTGTTGAATTTTTCTTTCAAGGGAGAATGAACAATAAAGAGGAGGGGTATTTGGTCTAGTTGTATGAAGAGTAGGTGAAGGCGGGAACGCGTTAGACAGTGTCTAGAAGACTACAGAAAATCCAGTAGAAGAGCCACACTGCGAGGAAAAAAGGAGTTGAGTATGGTTTAATCCTTTGAGGAGTCTAAATCTATTTGCCTATATTTTAAATTTTGATGGCAATGTTAGTTTGGAAAATTCAATTCAAAATCTAAATTCCTATCCTGTTAAGTGTCATATTTCACAATTGTTAAAATTCTCATATGGGTATTTTATAAAATATGCATGGTAAAAGATCTACTCCCTCAAATCTATACTAAGATAATGAATATGGTGTTGGTCAAATATGAAGTTGGCCATTTGGTTAGAGGGTACAATATTTTCTATTATGGAAAAAGTATGTTGCTTATTGATATATTGTAAGTGCATTAAAGCTAACCAAACACTTGAATACAGCTAACAACTCTTCAACTAAACTATTTGAAGAGCCAAAGTCAAGGCCTAGTTGAACCAAATCAATTTGTTACTTATGGGATCGAACATCATAGTGGAAACACATGACAGGTTGCAATAATCCTAGTAGCATGCACTGGTGGATTGGATCATTGGATTTGGTAGGTGAGAGAATGATGAGTTTTGCTATTGTAAAACTGCTTAAAAAATATTGTTCAACCCTTGTACATCCCCTCAACTCTGCCTATATAGAGGCCCAAAGAATGAAGAGTAATTCACCTTAGCGTCTTGTGGAAGAGGAAAGAAAACATACTTAGCTCAACAAGGTCCTCATGCTTGCCAAGTGTATTATGATCTACTGTTTAGATGGAATCTTGTTGCAAAATCCTAGCTTTTAACCTTACTGATAAGAATAAGTCAACTCATTGCTGATTTGGGGAGTTATTCAGTCCATTTTCCTAGTTGTTCAAATCCTCTTGTAGTTGCTTTCAAGGTCTATCCTGTAACTGCTTCCATACCATAATCTTCAACGAAATTTCAACCACATGCATGTCTACATTCAACAATCAATTTACAACCAATTAAATCTCCAAATAAAGTGAACAATGTGAACTCTCTAAATGGGGAAACCTCCCATGTTATGAGATTCATGGAAAGATCTTGAGGACCAAAAATAGAAAGAAAACAGATGGAATATAATTGGCAAATTTGATGCCTATCATGACACTTTCTCATTTGACCACCAATAAAGTTGATGTGTAGGTTAGCATAACCATTTTTGTGCTTTCCCGATTAAGATCTCCTTGAGTGCATCCCTTATTTTTTTTGCTAAGACATGGTCTCAAACTTCCTTTGTGTCTGAAAACCATAAATGTTCCATTACCATAACATTGTCACTTGTATTTATGATGATGTTCATGTTTATAGTTTTCATTGTTTTCCATCATACTTGATTGAGATCATTAAAGTTTGATGAACCTATTCAGGGAACTGCTTATCATTTCACATCATAACTTTCAATACGCTGTAGAAGAATGGTATACTTTCTTATATCTATTTTTCATTGCCTTTGGCTTTTTCCAATGGCTTTGATGGTGATTATGGGATAGTAAATCAGCGAACACGATTTCTCTTTATTGGTATTTTCCATTGATTACATGATTGCATGTCTCTTTACATTTGGTTGAATGAATGAGTAAATTGTCCATGATCAATAAAAAACCCATAATATTAGAGATTGTCTTCACTTATGATCTCCCATTTGATGAATTTCATACATCTCCAGTAAAAAATAAAAGCTAGATGCCAAAGTTGTTTGTTAGATGTTACTTATTAATGCATAGATAAGATTGGTGTACTTCATATATTCTCATTGCAATACTGAATGTTGAATCTAACTCTTCAATGGTCCATGAATTGAGTTTTAACTCTTTGAGATCTTTGTTTCTACAGAATGGAGCTCAGTCGAAGCATAACACTTTGAGTGTTAGTATTCATTAAGTTTTGTACCTCTTGAATTTGAATTGGGTTAGGTAGCTACATAGAAACTTTGAGTTTTCATCCAAGTCTGGGCAAGTGTCTTTTATTTCTAGCACATATGCAAGCCTTGAAAGCATGAGAATGCACAAGAATAAAATCCTGGGATAAATACTCATTTCATTATAAAAAAAATTATCTTACGTTAATGTCACAGTGCCAGCAAGGACATTTGTAGATATATTGTCACAAAGAAACAAGCAATAGAATTCCTCTAAAATTCACTTAACTTTCCATATGCCTAAAACCAGAGGAAATAGCTAGCTAGAATTCGATCCAGGAAAATGCCCATATTATCATCCTATGCTTAGTAGTGCTTACAAGGAAATGGATTGGGCATGTGTTTAAATTTTGTGCCATAAAAAAAAAAAACCCAACAATCTGAACAAGAAATAGGATATCAATTTACCAAGTCAATCTAATAATGTAGCACATGTGGACTCATATTAAGATTGTTGCCTTGAGTTTACTAGTTGTTTGACTTCTCAATTGAAGGATATTCCCTTGGATTATGTGTAATCAAGAGGTCAGGATCTTGAGCACTGAGGAATGAGATGAACTTGTAGCTGATTTTATCTCACTAGTGGTAGCATTGTGTATTCTAGTTGTGTAAGTGTCATTTGATGAGGTTGCAACTTTTCACATAATACAAAAATACGTCAATATATGGCAATATATCTATGTTCTTGGAGGCATAGGGAGTAAAACTCCATTAGCACCAGAAGAAATAGGTATAATAGACAATGAAGATGACCAGTTTTTTTATCTTACTGATACAAAGACTCTATTTTTTTCCATAGAAGTTCAACAACTAAATTTAGACTCTTGATTATAATAACACTTTTATCGTGATCTCTATGAGGTAGTACCTAATCATCCTTTTCCTTGTTAAGCGAGGAAGCAAGAGAGCTCAACTCCTGAAGTACCCTGAGAATTGTAGCACTAGACATTTTACTTGAAAGAAGCGTGGTGCCTACCTCAACAAAAACACTAGAGTTCACTCACTGCAACCTTGCTCAACCGTTTTATGGCATTTGGAAATTTTGTGATGAAAATATGTCAGTGGGGAGGTGCCAGTTTCAGTAACTTAATCAATACGTCTACAACATGAGAATATACAAGGTGTAAAAAACCTCCACATGCCAGCAAGGATGATAAGAATCGAAACTCTATTCAAGGAACATTGACCAACATTGTTCATAAAATTCCATGTCTCACCTCATCACAAGCACAAAACCGAATCATCACTATGGTGTATTCTTGTGCTGAAAAAGCCACAAATGCACATCAAGATGCATGCTAACAAATTCCCTTGCTGACACTGCCTTTGTGTCAAGATATCTACAAATATCCTTGATGACTTTATGACATCAACGTAAGATAAGCCCTTACAATGAAATGGGTATTTATCCCAAGAGTTTATTCTTTCACATTCTCATGGTTTCAATGCTCGCATATGTGCCAAAAATCATAGACAAGTACCCAGACATAGAAGAAAACTGAAAGTGTCTATCTAGCTACCTAACCAATTTCCAATTCAAGAGGTACAAAACTTAATGAATAATAACACTCAAAGTTTTATGCTTCTACTGAGCATGCACGGGTCAGCAAGAAGAAAATTAGGTGAGAGAGAAGATGTTGGAGCAAAATAAAGATCATTGACATAAAAAAAAAAGTCATAAGAGTAAGATCTATTGATTAGAGACCAATGATGGTTAAAGAACATGCTACATGGTCTTGAACATGACCATCATGGTTTCCAAAATGTGGTGATTGTGCAAATGCATCTTGTTTTTATGCTAGATCTTGCACAAAAAATTTAATTATGTGACTGTCAGTATGCCATGAAGCAACACAAGTAGATCTAGAGTTTGTAAAAAGAATAAGTGAATTTACATGCAATGGATCTCCCTTTTCCACGAGGATTGTGACTCCAACTGAGGTTGAAAAAAATCATAACATAAAATAGTCATAACTTCCTTAATACTTTTCAAAATCACTATTATGATGTCAATTCAGAAATGGCATAAAAATTTCGCCTCTGATGGCTGACTTCAATCTAGTTCCTAGGAAAGGAAAAAATTGCCTTGTAAGATAGGGCTTTGATATGTATGGAAGGAAAACCTCTTGAGCGAATAACACCTAAAATACTAAACAAAATCACTATTATGACCCCAATGTGGAAATGGAGCCAAAATTCTGCATCTTGCAGTTTGATTGTAATCAACCACACTAGTGAAAACATATACACGTCACAATCTTTTGGAGGTTGATAGGAGTAGATCTAGTGGAATTTAAAATGTAAAAAACCTCAATGAGCCATGGTATACAACCCTTGATTATAAAAACCCACCAGTGTTAGATCTAGTAGCGGTGTGAGATGGAAACCTTAAGAGGTGACTAGATCTACAGGTTGCAATCATTGTATTACAGCAACAACTAGTGCACCCCTCTCATCTCATTTTGTAAATAAGATAGCAGAGATCTATAGCTTACAATTTGGAGGGATTGAGTGCTTTGCCCACTTTTGGAATTAGAGTGATTAAGGTAGCATTTATGATTGGAAAGGCACCTCAAATTTGGTGTAACTTTTCTTTCAATGCCTAGACCTCATTTTTAATGGTGAACCAAATGTGGTGGAAGAAATTTGTGGTGAAAATGTTAGGACTTGGATATTTTTTGGATCCCATTGAAGGTTTCCATGTCAATCAGTCTCAAATCACTGATAAAGATTTTCAATGCTTCATTTTCTTGATCATGTATGCAAATTCCTCCTTTTCTTGGTTTGCAGATTACTGTGGGGTGGTTTTTGAGAAGAGTTCGGATTTACCACAGTGCTCATCATTTTTATATCGACGTTTCGAGTCTAAAACCAGACTCATCATCAGGATATTTGTACAAATTCCTCCTTTTCTTTTATTTTAAGGAAGAAATAAGGTTGAAATCCCTTCTTAGAATCCAATGAGAATTTTCATTGAGATGTACAAATGGGCTAGACTTTGCAAGAATTTGTATGTTTCCAGAAGAAGATGTAAACCATATATATTGGTGATTAATGCATTTTATGAGGATCACGAGGTAAAACTGAGCAATTACACTTCTTGCTATGGAAAAGAAATTGTGAAGTAGAATCATGTTTAGATTCCAAAGAATGGAAATGTCATCAACCATACCTTTGGCATTTATGGTTCTCAGTTTTCCCTTTTTCCAAAAGGTTCTGAGTAGGGTTTCTATCATAATACTAGAACTTTTTGTTTCTTGAAACATAAGAATGTCAGTTGATTCGGTACATATATTATTGTGTGAGAGTCATTGCTTGCTTTTACCATTAATTTCCCATATATTCCAAGAGATCACCTTCATTGACCAAAAGTGTCTCTCCTCGAACAAATTCAGATTGGTCTTGTGACCTCAACAGTTATCATCATGCAAGAGTTATTTTAGATTTTTTATCCTGCTAGGTTGATTCTTAGGGAAAAGAAAATTTGTGAGATGGGATATTGGTTGAAGTACCTTTCTTGCTACCCTTTAGGGCTTGTTGAATTTGATCCCTAAGAATTGATTCTATTTCCTTCCATGATAGGTGTTATCACTGTAAAAATTTCTTAAAAAAATTTGGACCACCTTCATGGTTTCTAAATTTTTGTGTCAGTCATGGTCAAGTCATTTTTATGTTTTTAGAGTCTAATTCATAGGGTTAGAGTCTCATTTCCATCATCAAATAAAGTTCAACATCCTTGTTTTGCCCCTTATGGATCCCATATCATGTTTTAAGTTGCATGTGTCTGGTCATTTCAAACTTTTGAACGTGCTACAAAATTGTCTAGGCATTTTCGTAGCGCGGAGTCCTGAAATTACACTACCTGCGCTACGAAATTGAGGATTCGAAGTTAGGTGTTTTCGTAATGCAAAACCCTGAATTTGCACTGGATGCGCTACGAAATCAGGGATTCGTGTTAAATCTTGTCTAACTGTCAAATCCACTAGAATATGTTAGATTTTCACCATCAGGTGTCAATCCATGAACCTTACCACTCACATGCAACCATTCATATCCATCATTAGATTCGTTAGGGGTCATTTGTTCGCACTCATTTCAAATTTCAAAAAAGGAAAAGGGTTAGTTGATCCTGGTCATATCCGTGTTGATCTTGGCCATATTCGTGCAAGAGACACTTGCTGCTCTTCTTAAGTTCAAAGTAAACAAGCCCAGGGTGAGTAGAGACTAGAATTCTTCCACAGGTTTCAAGCGAGGCAGCTCTTCATCAAATTCAAGCGGGGCAGCTCTTCAATTAAGCAAGGCATTTTCTTCTAGGTTGTTTTATCTGCAGGTATTTCAAACAAGATATGTCGGAAGAAAGAAAGAATCACAGGTCAGGCCAATGTCTGAGAACTGAACCTGAAGGCTTAGATTCTCTCACAAAGTATAAATCAGTGGAAGAAGCTTTCAAAAAAGTAGGTTGTTGGAGGTTCTATGAGAAACTACAAGGAGGACATAGCCAGGTGACTAAAGAATTTGCTCTTAACTTCACAAGTTTACATACAAAGATTGGGGTGTTATAATTGCCAGTTTCTCCTGAAGTGATATCTTTAGTCACAGAAATTCGTAGAGGTTAGGAAAAATGGTTTAATAATTTCAAGTTTGAGATGGCACCCTGCAAGATATTCCTGAAGCCAAAGTTTGTATACACAAACTTGACTAAAGCAGTGCCAAGGGGTTATGTCAAAGATTCATTTGCCAACTTACTTCCATGCATACAAAGGTATTCCACCTATGAAGGAAGATACCACAAGGTGTATTCTTACCATTTCAAACTCCATTTTCATTTCATTGCATAATATCTCTAAATCTACCTTTCTTTCTGTTTCGGAGCTTAGGCAAGATGTCTTATAAAATATAGTTGAAGAAAGAGGCATGTGAAACATCATTGTTCCATCATGGATTAGTTAAATTAATGGTCTTGCATGAACTTCAGAAGGTAGATAGAGAGTGGTCTTCTTATCTCTTTATGTCTGGTTTTAGAGCTGAAGCAGGACTTAGCCCTAAGGCAAGGGAAATAACATCACCAGTGATTAGTCACCATGCAGAAGAAAGGTCAAGCAGGTTTGTTAAACTGAAGGCTAGAAAGCAAGTTAAGGAACCAGTAACTAGAACACCATTGGCAGTTCAAGATACCCCTCAGCATTCACGAAAGAAGAAAGGTCAAATTAAGGAAGTAGCACAAAAGCAGTCCATTGGTGAAACAGTTTAGAGAAGGGTAACTAGAAGCCAAATAGCCAAAGAAAAGGGTAAAAAAATGGTCACTGATGAAAGCCCAGCCTTAAAGGGCAATTTGAATGATCTTCTCCAGGCAATTGACATTGAAGAGTCCCTCTGGTCCAAGTAGACTTCATTGAATTAGGTGAGAGAAAGTAAAAAAAGATGAAATCCTCCAAAAATTTATATTTTGATGATCAAGTTTCAGAATTTGTTTTTAAGCCCAGAAGGCCTGTGACTAGGCAGTCCGAAAGGTTACAGGAGATAGAGCCAGAGGTGAGTGAGACAGGGGAGATATCAGGATTCTGTGAAGAGCCCGTAGTTCTAGTAGTGCAACCATCACTCATGCACGAAGATGACAGAAACAGAGCAGTTGATACTCAAGAAGAAGAAAATAACTTGGAGGAAGTCAAGAAGAAATTAAAGCTTGTAAATCTTGAGATTGCCCAACTTAAGAAAAGGGCAAGGAAACATGTAATTGAAAAAGCCAGTTTCAAAAGGGTAAAGGCCATGTGGGAAGATGGAAAAGTTCCAAAACCTGAAGTAGTTGGCAGAGACGCGCAATATTTCTCTTGGACTGTCGCTGCAATCAAGGAAGCAAGGTATATCAAAATGATCAATGACAGGCTGAGAACTCTAAAACTGTTAGATAACGACTACTTTCAATTAATAGTTTGTTTTAGGAATGAATAGGTGTCAAGATAGAAAATTTGAATTCCTCTCATGTTGGATCAGGGGAATCCAAGATTATAATGAAAAATATATAAAGGAAAAGAGATGGAATGCCTCATGTTAGGGCAATTTAAAAAAAAAACATGCACATTGTGTTATTGTAGCAGACTGTATGTTTTCATGTTAATACAGAGATATTGGCTTTACTACTTAGGATTCAGAGTGGGTTTTTAATGTTTGATTTTTTCATGGCTTTCTTCATTCACTTACCTGCAGTGGTATAGACACATGTTACTTAGAATTCATTGATAATGCTCTAACTTCCTTCATGTGTTTATAAATTGTGTTCCTTGCACTATGTCTCTATTTTACTGATATATTAAAGACTCTTTATGCCCTGACTTCCATGTTCAGCTGATCTTGTTGTTGTACTGAAACATATTTTGACTCCATAGCCCATTGGATGTTTCTTGATTGACATTTCAACCATTTATACCTTTTTATTTGATTTTTCCATAGAGTTAGCCATCTAATACTTAAATTAAAATCTTTAACCTAGTGAGAGAGCCCTCTCAAGTTGAGGAGGCTAAGCCTCAGCCAAAAGATTGGTTTGAAATAGTTAGTCAAAGTCTTCCTAATCAACAACCTATTAGGGTCTGGTTTTGTGATAACAATAGGTGTCCACTTTTTTAGGAATATTCCCTGCATACACAGAAATAATTGCCTGCACCAAATCTTATCCCATTTAGAAAAAACTGCATCTAGACCAACCTTTTAAATTGTATAACCTTTCCTTGGGGTTAAATAAACCCCCGGTATCTATAACAGGAAATTTAATGATTTCATATCAATTTTAATCTTGAAAACTAGAACCATTTCAAATAAAGGATATGTAACATAATCCCTCCTTATTTGTCTTACATATTTTCATTATTATTATTTTTTTGCTTATTGTTGAGGGTCTAAGGTACAATTGTGTGATGAAGTTTTGGGGCCACAGTCATCGCTCTCTTGGACAGGAGCAGGGGATACTGGGAACATAGGTGTATAGGTTTAGTGTACCTACAATCAATATGTTAGCTGGGACAAGTTTGAGTCATAAGTAGGAAAATTTCATCAAGATGCCATCAAACCTCCAGATATCATGACAATGAGCCTCTTAATGTAATAAGTGTACATTATGCAAATGCTACATATGGGACTTTTAAAGGATTAGAACACCTGGTGACCTGGTCTTCAAACAACCTGAGGCTTCCCTTCTTGTTAAAATTGGCGACTAGGGCCAAACTCCATGTGCGTCATCTTATTTATGGCAGCTGATACTTTTCTTAGATCCCTCTCATCGAGAGGTGTAGGATTGATCTAAATATCATCCGATTCCGATAAGTATTCATGGAGTTATGAATTTATTTGTTTTATAAGACAATTCGTTAACGTATGTCAGTAACCAAATAACTCTACCCCCCCCCCCACCTTTGCCCAACATTTTAGTATAAAAGAAGATTACTTGAGAGTCATTTCACACACACTTCTCTCTTGATTTATCTCCACTTGTCTTGGGTTTTAGTGTGAGAGAAATCTAGGAGGAAGTAGCCCTAAACATAGGAGGAAAGGATGCTAATCTACCTACCCTAGCCACAGTCGTAGCCCTACCTTCTACGCATAACCTAGCCGCAGTCATGAAGAGATGCCCTAATTCTCCACGTTGTCCTAAGGGTAACCTAGACACAGTAAGGAAGGAGTCCTACACATGACCTAGGTGTTGTCCTAAAGAGGTCATGGACAGCATGAGAATTTAGGGATTGTTTGGAGGGTTTTTCAAGGGTCCAAAGTACAGGAAGGAGGGCCGAAGGACTACTCTTGGAGGCTGAAGAAGAGAAGGGAAATTCTGGATTGTTTGAGAGCCAAGTGGAGGGGAGGTAGACCCTAAACATGAAGCCGCAAATATGTGATGCCTTGTTGTAGCAGGCCACAACCATATAGGGCAGGCTGAGATTGTTAAAAGGGCTAGACTGTACAGAACCACAGCAAGAAGGGTTAGCCTCCTAACAAAGGGAAATCGCACTCCTTAACAGCAGATCTCAGGAGAATTGAAGGTTGGATATGGGGCTATAATGATGCCCTAACCAGGCCTACCTGGAATCATAGGAGTGGACCTCGAACAATGAGGTGAAGCATGCATTCTAGGTGCTTGGTGTGTGTGCAGCAAAGGTTTGTGACAGGCCACTCCAAAATAGGTTAGGTGGAAGTGTTAGGGGCTTCCATATACTCACAACAGCATAAGGAGCCAACCATCTAACTTGACTCGTCATGGGTAGCAACAAGCACGGTGCTGTAAACTCAAATGGGAAAACAAGCAACCATAGGAGCAATAGTCACTTACAATGGGACAGCTAGGCAATGGTGCTTATTGGAACAAGGTAAATAGGATAGCTAGGTAATGGCCCTTGGCGCCGCAAGCAGTCATAGGAACAACAGTCACTAACAGTGGGACAACAATGCTAGTAGTGTGGCAGAATGGTGCAACAATGGCACATGGGACAACAAGTACATGGTGCAACAAGGTACAACAATAGTGCTTGGGACAACAATGATACTTGGTACAACAAGTACATGGTACAGTCATGATTGGTGAAACATGATGAGATGTAGCATAGTGATGATGGGTGCAGCACGGTGAGGTGCAACATGATGATGAGAAGCAGCACAACGATAGGTGTGACAAGGCGATGTAGTCACCTTGGAGAATTAGTTGAAGCAGCATGTCTTCAACTGAGTTCAACTACCTCATGTATCATTTTCTTAGAGATGATCTATGCTCTTATTTAGATAAGTCAAAGTGTTGACTTATGTTGTAAATGTACTATCTCTTTATCTCTCTCTCTATTGAACTATTGAAGAACATATAAGAAGAATTGATCAAGGGTTTCCCCGCATTGGGGTTTGTCCCTAGCTAGCATCACACCTTGTGTCCTCTTGTCTTGTCTTGTCTTTTCCGATCTATGTTTATGTTCTATCTGCAATTTACTTTAATGCTCGTGTGATTACTAATCTTGAAAAGATATTGAGCTAACCGTGAAAATTGAAATAAATTTCTCTAAGCATAGAACATACCTGAAATTAACATGGTATCAGAGTTGAGGTGAAGACAAAGCCCAAGCAAGAGTGAAAGAGCAATCACCGAAGATAGTTGGGAAAGGACAAAAGGATCAATGGATTCCTCATCCCTCTTCAAATTCACCGAGGGTGAAATTGAAGGACAGAATATTATCATAATGGTATAGCGGAAGCTTCTGATGACCTACCTAAAGATCACTTCAATGGGAAGTCTGGATCTAAGTGTGGAAGGAAAGGCAAATGCCTTGTTTGTAATAAGTTCAACCATTATGCAAAGAAGTGTCCAAATGGTAGGGAAAAATCACTTGATGATGATAACAATCATTCCAGGGACATCTTCAATGATCAGATGAATGACAGGTAATGCAGGTTACCAAGGAAACCTCTGACTCTTCAAGAAAGAAAGGAACCCTAGGTATGAAGAATCAAATGTTGTTTTTGATAAGATAAAGAAGCATTATCTTGTATTGGCCCTCTCCTTCAGACTCTTTAGGAATTTGGCTTATTGATTGTAGTGCTTCAAGGCACTTCATCGGATAGAAGAGTGCTCTCTCTAATTTGGTAGAGATGGAAACAATCACGGGATTATACTTGGAGTCGATGCTACCTATCTTGGAAATGGTGTAGGGAATATTACCCCTCAATTGGATGAGGTAACTTGATTCATTTACAAGAATCTCTTTTATGTACTTGATCGCAAGAAGAACCTGGTGTCCATTTCGGCAATGAAAATCAAAGGTTTTAAGGTGGCATTCATCGATGGAAAGGTACGTGTTTGAAAATAGAATTTTCAAAGATGCTTTTACTCATGGGCCCAGGGTTGGAAATTTGTATCAAGTTGCAGGATGGTTTATTGGGGACCATGTCAGTTGACACATCTCGTCTATATCACCGGAGGTCTACTTATTGTGGGGACCTACCCGATGTGAGTCAGATAGTGTCAGGGATGCCTGGATTCAAGAAGAGCATGAAGGTACATGTTCAAGATGTACCGAAGGAAAATCCTACAAGGGGACAGTTCCCCTCATGTAGTGGGTCCACAGGTTTGGAACAACCCGAGGGGTTTGGGATTCATGATCAAGAATCTCATGTATGTAGGTGGAAGAAAACCCTCTTTGGCTTGAGGCAAAACACCCCAGGCTTAGTTTGAGAGGATTGATAGCTATCTGATGAAGTTGAGATTCACTAGGAGTGAAGTTGATCCAAACCATTGCTTGAAGGTTGTGGATGATAGACCTCTCATACTGGCACCTTATGAGGATGACCTATTTCTAACAGGTGCAGACCCTCTCATTTGCAGAAGTAAGAGGGAGTTGGATTCTAGATTGGGAATTGTGAACTGCAAGCCCATGACTGCCTCGATGGAGCTTAACTTTCAGAAGTTATGTGGTAGTGATGCCAGACCAGATTTGGGAAATGCCTCTGAGTTTCATAAACTCATTCGCTTTGATGTTCTTGGTGAAATTTTGTTCGAATATATGTTTTGTAGTTAGCATGTTGGGCTCATATTTTGTTGAGCCTCACTGGATTGTTGCCAAGAATCTTCTGAGATATCATCGGGGCACAATCTCTCATGGATTGAGATACAGTACCGGAAATGTGAAGTTGCATGATTATTCGAATGTTGATAGAGTAGACAGTGTGGAGGATCTCAAGAGCACTTCTGAGTGTTGATTCTCTTTGGGTTTTGCTCGATATCCTGGTTGAGCAGAAAGCAGAAGACGATTTCTTTGAGCACAGCTGAGACCGAATACATAGCTACGAGTATGATCTCGTGTGAAGGTACCTGGTTGTGGAAGCTCTTAAGTTGTTTGTACACATGATGGATACCACTGTGATCTTTTGTTTCAATCAAGGGGGCATTCAATTGTTGAGGAATCCCATATTCTATGATTTCTCTAGCATATAGACACTAGATATTGCCTTATCTGGGATATGGTACATCGATGAGCAAGAAGGTCCATCGAATTGAGACTAATGTACAGGTCACAGACATTTTGTCAAAACCCCAGGGAAAGGTCAAATTTGTGTCTTTCCCGAACGACTTGGAGTCGTTGAGATACCCTCTTATGACAGTGCTGCATGATGCATGCATTGAGATTTGGGAACTGGGGGGGGCTTAGGGTACTTCCTGGAGCAATAAGCGACCATAGGGTGACTCACCCTCCCCTAGTGGTGCACTAGGTATAGGGTGAATGGTTCCGCCTTCCCCTGTGATACCCCGTGGTGACTTAGGGACAGGATGAGTGGTTCTCCTGTCGAGGCATCCTACCCATGCAGTTTGGGACTCATGCGAAGTAACTGTTATCTGACTAATGAGCAGGGAAATGGGGTTAGGGACCATACTAGTACTATTGATGGACACATCGTTGTATCTACTGTACTTCCTATGCTAGGATGACCTTCATTGATCTGGGATCAATGAAACTAATCTGGGATCAATGAAACTGATCTGGGATCAGTATGAGTGGTTTAAGACACTCTCTTATGATATTGATCTAAGATCAATGAAACTAACTTCGGGTCAGTAGGAATGATATGAATCACTCTCTTGGAACTGATCTGGGATCAGTAAGAGTGGTATAACATACTTTATTCATATGGAGCTAACTTCGAGTCAGTAGAGAATGGTATGAGACATTCTCGATCAATTATTCCTCTTCATGGTTCAACAGAGTAGAGCAGAGCAGTGTAGGGCATTGATGGCAGAGATAGTACAGTCGAACAAATGGATCAGCGGATGGAGTTCCCCCTAGTTGAGAGGGAGTGTTAAAATTAGCAACTAGGGCGAAACTCCATGTGGGTCATCTTATTTATGGCAGTTGGTATTTTTCTTGGATCCCTCTCATCAAGAGGTGTAGGATTGATCTAAAGGTCATCCGATTATGATAATTCATGGAGTTATGAATTTATTTATGTTATAAGACAATTTGTCAAGGTTGGCCAGCAACCAAATAACCCCCACATGTGCTCAACGTTTTAGTATAATTGGAGATGACTTGAGAGTCATTTCACACTAACTTCTCTCTTTATTTCTCTCCACTTGTCTTGGGTTTTAGTTTGAGAGAAATCTACGATGAAGTAGCCCTAAACGCAGGAGGAAAGGAGGCTAATATGTCTACCCTAGCCGCAGTCCTAGCGCTAGCTTATATGCATAACCTAGTCGTAGTCACGAAGAGATGCCCTAATTCTCCACGTTATCCCAAGGGTAACCTAGACGCAGTAAGGAAGGAGTCCTACACATGACCTAGGTGCTATCCTAAAGAGGTCATGGACAGCGTGAGAATTTAGGGACTGTTTGGAGTGTTTCTCAAGGGTCCAAAGTACAGGAAGGAGGGCTGAAGGACTGCTCTTTGAGGCTGAAGCAGATAAGAGGAATTTTGGACTATTTGAGGGCTAAGTGGAGGGGAGGCAGACTCTAAAAAAGCAGTTGCAGGCCTGTGATGCCTTGTAGTAGGACACAAGCATATAGGGCAGGTTGAGTTTGTTAAAAAGGGCTAGACTGCCCAGAACCACAACAAGAAGGGTTAGCCTCCTAACAAAGGGAAACCACACTCCTTAACAATAGATCTAGGAAGAATTGAAGGGTGGATATGGGACTGTAATGATGCCCTAACCAGGTCTACGTGGCAGCATAGGAATGGACCTCAAATAGTGAGCTGAAGCATGCATTCTAGGTGCTTGGTGTGTGTGTAGCAAAGGTCTGTGATAGGTCACTCCAAAATAGGCTAGGTGGAGGTGTTAGGGGTTGCCATATACTCGCAACAACATAAGGAGGCAGCCATCTAACTTGACCAGTCATTAAGGTAATTTAAGGTATGTTGGGTTGCTGTAGGAATGGGGCAGCAATAAGCATGGTGCTGCAAACTCAAATGGGACAACAAGCAATCATAGGAGCAGCAGTCACTTACAATGGGACAGTTAGGCAATGGTGCTTGTTGGAACAAGGTAAATAGGACAACTAGGTAATGGTGCTTGGTGCCACAAGCAATCATTTGAACAACAGTCACTAACAGTGGGACAACAATGCTAGTAGTGTGACAGAATTGTGCAGCAATACCTCATGGGACAGCAGTGGTAAGCATGGTGCAGCAATGGCACATGGGACAACAAGTACATGGTGTAGCAATAGTACTTGGGACAACAACGATAATTGGTGCAGTAAGTACATGGTACAATCATGATTGTTGAAGCATGATGATATGCAACATAGTGATGATGGGTGCAGCACGGTGAGGTGCAAGATGACGATGAGAAACAACAGAATGATAGGTGCGTCAAGGTGATGGAGTCACCTTCGAGAATCAGTTGAAGCAACATGTCTTCAACTGAGTTCAATTACCTCATGTATCATCTTCTTACAGATGATCTATGCTTTTATTTAGATAAGTCAAAGTGTTGGCTTCTATTGTAAATGTATTATCTCTCTCTCTCTCTCTGCCTGCTGAACTATTGAAGAACATATAAGAAGAATTGATCAAGGGTTTCCCCACATTGGGGTTTGTCCCTGGCTAGCACCACATCTTATGTCCTCTTGTCTTGGCTTGTCTTCTACAATCTATTTTTATGTTCTATTTGCAATTTACTTTAATGCTGGTGTGATTGCTAATCTAGAAATGATATTTAGCTAACTGTCAAAATTGAAATAAATTGCTCTAAGCATAGAACAAACCTAAAATTGACACTTCTTCAAGGTACCCTCAACCAGAGATCTTGCCTTATATCAGTATTACTTAAGGGTAATACTATCTAGCAAATCCGTAGATTTAGCTTAGAATTAATAACAACACAATGTTTTAAATTTACTAGTGACACTCATGTTTACATATTTATATCCATTAGTCTTCTATGCAAATTAGAACCTATACACATAGAAATGCAACCATGTAACCATACATGGACATATTTGGGCATCTCAGTTAATGAAACACTCAACAATGTCTGGGCATTGGGGCAAGGTTTATGATTTTCCTTCCAACCATTGGCATCCAACAACGTAACTGACACCCCCTAGCTTATGCAACCTATCTTAATGTCTAGATCAGGGATTCTAGAGGTCTTGTCCCACCTCCACCCTGCATATAGGAGCCTGTCCCATTATCCTGACCAGTAATTCCAGAGGTCTCGTCCAAGAACAAATTCTCATTGTATCCATAAATGACTTTAAGTTGTGAGTTGTAACTCTCCATAAAATTCTAATCAAGGCAACAATTTAAAAATTGTTGATTGTTTTGGGTTCTTGACATCAAATTAGAGCTAGGGGCACACATTTCATTTGATTCAACTATCAAAAAATATTTTATTTGCAATCTCATCTTTGAAGGCTTCATAAATTGCATCATTGGCCACCATGCAACCAAATTTGAAAGATTTCCAAACTTCAAATAATATTTGCATGTCAGATAAAGAATCAACACTTGGTGGCTCTTTACAATTCAAAGCTAAGGAAGGAACTATCTAATGGAGATGAAAAATCCTGATATAATTTCTTATAGGACATTCATTGGAGGCCTATGCAAGTTGGGTATGGTGGACGAAGAAGTGAATCAACTGGAGATAATGATTAGAAAGTGCCTCTCACCCACATTTGCTTCATACTCTTCACTCACCAAAGCTTGTTGCAAATCAAAGGAAGTTGAAGTTGCTGCCCAAATACTGAACCAAATGCTTAGGGAACATGTTGTTCCAAGTTATGCAAGTTGTATCTATGACATGCATCATCTTGGGAAGGTAGGAAAAAAAATTTAGGCATCAAAATTTCTTGAGGAAGTGAGAGAGTCTAAATTCTCTATACATGTTAAAGTATACAGAGAAGTAATGTCTACTCTATTTCAGGCTAGTGAAGTGGAAAAAACATTACAATTACAAGACAAAATAATTAGGAGAGGTTGTGGATCTGAATTTTTGACATTTGGCCTTTCTGTAAAACAATGTTGCTCTAAGGGAAAAATTGACGAGGTATCCAAGCTTTTAGAAGGCATAAACCAAATATATGTGGTATCAGGTATTACATTATGAAAATTTTGAAATGGTGAGATTTTTTTTTTCCAAGGAGACCACTCTTGCTTGAAGGGATGGAGAGGGCTCTGCTCATAAGAAAGTACTAAACCATGAAAAAATGTTGAACCAAGACTATTGTTAAAATGCAATGTTGCTTGGTTGCATGAAAATTTAATTGTCTAAAATTTAATTTTGGACTCTTTGTCCGCAAAAATTCATATAAAGGTATGCCCTTCTGCTTTATAACATGACATTTTTAATGAAAATGGAGGAAGGGAATCAATTTCAAAGAATGAATTGAAGTTAAAAAATATTAGATATCCATAAGAAGGGAGGAAAATAAAGGGTATGGTTGTGGTTAGCCTAAAAAGTTTGCCTCTCATTTGAGAACTTTGCAGAAACTCAACTTTATTTCTGAATCTATAAACGCAACTTTAAGTTTACGTCTTAGTTTACAGGTAAAGATTTGGGTAAAAGAAAATCTAGAACTAAGAATAAGCAAATCCAGAACCAATAACTTGGAGCATTATTATTGTGGCAGAGCAAGGCAACTAAAATTTGAGTGTGTGGCAATAAAGTGGGGTTTGAAACATCGAAAACTCACCAAAAGACAAGCAAATATGGGTGAAAAAGAGGAAAAAGAGCATCATTCCTTTGTTAATTCTCATACATAACACAAATTAGATGCATGGTGTAAAGGAAAATGACATTTACAGGTTTGTGGTTGTTGAAATTTATTGGTGTATCTGTACATGTGGCCCCAAAACATTTGTAGGTATCATACCTTCATTTGTATTTTGCTTCCTTATCCATGTAGAGAGGATAATGCTAAGTCAAGTGATATGCCTGCCTGCACAGTGGGTAGAGAGGAAAATGCTAAGTCTTGCTAAAATAAGTGATATGCCTGCCTGCACAGTGGGTAATTCGATAGAGATAGTTACTATTTAACTTTCAGGAACTTATGCTTAACTAGCTAAAAAGTATTACAATTTTTTTTCTTATGATCTTGATTACAGAGTCTCATAATCAACCCGATGAAAAATGAAGTCTATCTCTCAAATGCTTGAACCAAGAATATATCACGAATATTACGACAATAAAAGAAATAATTTAAGTCTATAGAAAGGTAGCATGGTAGTAACATACTTGAGGTTTCGGTGTGCTTCAAATAATCTCGTCCTAAAGATAGGATTCCAGGTTGTTTGCAGATGTTAATTGGCGAAGTTGGCTCTAATTTTGGAACTTTGTTGGCTCTGCTGCAGGTATCATTTTGCACCAAATCTTCACCAGGCATTTTTCTTGGACTCGCTAAAGGAGTCCCATTTTCTACCTCCTTCATATGAGCAAACCTCTGACCCAGCACTGGTTTTCAATACAAACTTTCAATGAGAGGAAGTGACAGTTCAGACCAGGTTACAAGACCTCCTTTTATAACGGATAGAGATCTTAGAGCTTCTCTCTGAGATCTCGAACGACGTGCTTGGAGTCTTGGACGGCCTATTCTGGCCAAAACTGCAAAAATGTACCATGACTTTTCCTCTAGCGTTTCCCTCCATTACTAACACTTCCAATAGCCCCTGCTTCCTGATCCATTAGTTTTGACTTCTCCAGACACTAAAGACCATTAAATATTGTATTCCATTGCACAAAGATGAGGTGGAAGGCAAAACCTGTCGGAGGCTCGGAGCATAGTATTTCCTGTTGAGGTATCAAATTCTTCGTTCCATGCAAATAGAAACTGCCTGAAGATATCTAAGAACCACCTGAACATTAAAACTGTTCAGTCTCAAAGCTCTGAAGTAAATTTGTAAAGAATCTGGCATTAGCTTTCTTGGCTTATTGAAATCCCTAATGTTCTATCCTATTTTCCACTCTTAAAAATCTCACGAAAACCTGTAAACTTTGTGGCATTGTGTACTCTTAGAGTCTTAGCCTTTAAAAGCCCTAGCTTTCTATCTTCTTCTGTGTAATTTAAATAGAACACCATCAAATACCAGAATTATTAATTTCTATTCTCCAACAACTTTAAAATGTGCAGAACTAAGACATAAATCATTCAATCAAACCAGTCGAAATTCATCTGAATGCTGATCCATTATCTCAAAGAACTTACCAAAATCTGCATTTTTAAAACAAAATTTTGAGCATAGCCTTAGTTTATGAAATCTTGCCTGTAAGCCAAAATAGAGTCAAACCTTTTCCATTCAAAGCTCAGAATAATTAAACCAGAAAGAACCCTATGGAATCTGCCGCTTAAAACAGTATTTTGAGAACGAACTCTTTCGTCAGATTTTGTTCAGAGAATACGGTAGATTATTTAATGAAATATTTGCAAAAAGTCAAAATATGGTCAATTTTTCCGATCAAGAACTCTGAATAATTTCATCAGCACAAAGCATAGGGGATTCATGACGGCGACAAGAAAGAAAAATAATGGCGCTTTGCAATTTTAGCATTCTCTTGCAGAAAAATACCTTTTCTGAACTCGTTTTGACCGCGGAGAAACGCAGATGAACTATTGGAAGCCGTGCAGAGATAGATCTGGTGGCTCGTGGATGGATTCTGGGGCAATGTTTATGGGATTGCAAAACAAGATTGTTCAAATGCGAGCTCGTGAGCTCGTTGAGAGGGATACGTGCAATGGCGCCAAACTACCCAGAGAATTTGAATCTAAAGACGGGAGATAATGTCTACCGTCCGATGATGTCATCAACGGCCATATATTTGTATTTCCGTCAAAAACATATTTTCAAAGAATTTGGAATATTATACATTTTATTATTTAAGCTGAATAACTTTTTTACTTGTAAAAATAAATGCAGTGGTCTATAACGCGACTTTTTGAAAGCTTTTCCGTCGGATTTTTTCGGTTAAAATCCGGTAGCAATTCATTGGAATCTCATGTTTGATAGCTAGTTTCTGCACAATCAATGGCTCCCAGGGGTTTTTCAGGGAGCTGAATCTAAATATGCAGTTAAAAAACCATTTTAACTGCTAAAAATCAAGATTTTTCATCATTTCTTCCGCCGGATTCCGTCACCGGAATCTCCAAAAAGTCGCATTATAGACAACTCCAAAATAAATGGGCTAAATGGGCAAATAAAATAAAACAAGACGCAGCCGTCAAAACATATTTTCAAAGAATTTGGAATATTATACATTTTATTAAAATATATTTTCAAAGAATTTGGAATATTATACATTTTATTATTTAACCTGAATAACTTTTTTACTTATAAAAATAAATGGGCAAAAAAAATAAAACAAAACGAGCTGAGAAGCAGCAAGTCCCTGCCAGTGTACTCGAAATGAACTCTATGTATATGCCACGTTGACATGATGGCCAGTGTGCAAGGACATGTGATTTATGTTCTGATGGCTAGTGTCAAGTATGCCAGCGGTTGCGGTTGATCCCATTTCAGTAGTAGGAAAGCCAGTCATATTGAAGTTAGAACCAGCCCTGAGTCCTATAGCACGATTGGCTGGAACAACAATGGCTTGAAAGTCACAAAGTGATGGAACATGCCCTGTGCCAGTGAGGGCGGTTGATCCAATTTCAGTAGTAGGAAAGCCAATCATATTGAAGTTAGAACCAGACCTGAGTCCTATAGCACGTTGGCTGGAACAACAATGGCTTGAAAGTCACAAAGTGATGGAACATGCCCTGTGCCAGTGAGGACCTATTGCTTAAATCGGAGCAAGTTTCCCCACTTGAACCTTTTCAGTAACATTTACGCTAGAAAGAGGATATCCATTAGAAATGAGACCTGTACAATACTCAAAGCTTCTAGGCATTCGATAACCTTGTTCAGAGTCAGGAGAAATGCCATTGCGAGTTATTTGAATGTTTAACTGCTGCAGCATGTGTTCCTCCTCTATCCATCACAGTCGTACCGACTCTGCCACTGTAACAGATGCTATTCGAAAAATTAATTTCTTACAAGAAACTTATTTGCGGCTTAGCATTCGTTGGAAAACTACGAGAATGAACGTTGCAGCGGAAGGCAGTGGGCAGTGAATCCATTGGTCACAAACGCATGATGCATATATTGAAGAGGTCATTTTGTAATTAAACACACAACCCAAAAGAAACCTTTCAGTAAATAGAGAAACCACGACCAGCAAAGGTTGGTAATCATATGGAATGAATTGATGTACATGGAACGAAGAGATGTACACTGATTTTATTAAGCACATGAAATATACAGAGACACAAATTTTTGGATTTATACAGAGAAAGGCACTGCAAGTGGAGGGAAATGGCTCGTGTATTGAGTCAGCATCATATCCCAATAGTCACATATTACCATGTAGCTACGCTTTAAACATTGAATTGTATTTGGCACATTCGACCGATGACATCTCATTTAACACGCAAAGTCGTTGGTTGACATGATCACGATCAATTTCAGCTATCGATTTAAGTCGTCGTGTTTTTATTCGTTGGTTGGCATAACAATTTAGTGGATTTATCTTCTAAGAGCCCTCAAGTCCTTATTAATTTCAAATCCCAAAATTCTCTTTTAATAGTCACTTAGAAATATGTAGAAATAAATTACATATATTTGAAAGAATGAATCGTCCATTAAATTGTTTTAATTATTATAATTTCAGAATTTTGTGTTTTAAAATCAATTTTAAAAGAATTAAAAAAATATAATGATTTCATGCATAAATTACTACTCGTGAAGCAAAAACGTAATACTCTACTTCACATTACTTTGACTTTAACATTGGAATTCCATCAAACTATGAGAAATCTGGCCCTCGCATGAGAGCCAAGTGCCTATGTGGGCCCTCGCATGAGAGCCAAGTGCCTGACCTGTCCGTCCTTCTGCGAACATGTTTATATCGGACCTGCTAAGTGTCTCAGACCCTTCACTCTCGAAGAATAGTAGGCATTACCTGTCCTTACCTTAATGTCCTGTTTTGGTCCTACGCTGTTGTCGATGGCATAAGCATGTGATTCATCGGTGAATTTGGATCATGGCTTCACTCACTGGTTTGGTTGGGGCGTTGCTGGGCGAAGTTGTTAGGCATAGATCAGCATCATGATGATAACACGACAAAACGGTTTATGGGGCAGGTTGGTGCAGCATCAGGACGACTGGTTCTAGCACGACAAAACGGTCTATGGGGCAGGTTGGTGCAGCATTGGGATGACTGGTTGATTGTTGATCGGCTAGACGACGGCATTGGAGCATGGCAGGAAAGTCGCATAACAAAGAAGAACTCAGATATCTCGCCAGGTAACTCGAATACACCACGCGACCTTAACCTTGCCTGGTTTTGAGACGCAGAAATCTTCATAAAGTCTATTTGATTTATGAAATTCATTACATGTAAAAAACATAATGAAAAACACAGCACAAGTCTCACTTGTTCAATGAGTTGCCCTTTTTGTTTTCTTCCCATTCTGTAATCTCTATTTTGTTATTCTAGTTATTCAATTTCGTAATAACGGCCTCTGCAAAAGAATTGCAGATTAAGAAGTTGTCAATTCAAGGAAAACAAATATAAACCAAATAAGTTTGATATTCTGAAACACAGCGAACGCATCGCATAATAAAACCCTTGCTATGAAAATAAGGAGAGATTTTAAAATTACTTGAATTCCAAAGAGAAAAAACTGGTAGAAAATATAGACTAAGCTTACCCCACATGGCAGGTGAAAGCTTAGGGTGCAACTCCTAATTTGCACCTGTGTTGTTTTTATCACCCTGAGTGGGGTTAACTTTTGGCGAAGCAACACTGTTGAGGTCATTTTCATTTTTGTTTTGAGTATTTGGGAGTACTTATTGCACTAGCGAAGCCAATCACCTCTATTGTTGCAGGTTTGATTGATCTCCTTTCAAGTCTCTGATTTTTGTCTGTCATGAAAAGAATGAGTGCAATCTGGTTATTGCAAGTTTATAGAATCTGGATTGTCTATTTCTCTAAAATCCCATAAACATCTTTCATATTCTCATATTAGCATTCTGTTAGCATTTGTGAATGAAATACTGTAAATTTCTAATTGCCAGTGTAGAAAAAGAGATTAATCGCCAATGTAGAAAAAGAGGGAATTCAAACCTAATTTTCTATTGTATTAATGGCCGGCAAAGAAAATCATCACCATTGTATCTGCACACAAATACCAAGCAAATTGAAAATACAGGTATAGGCTTGTGATTTAATAACGCTGCAATTGCCGTTGAAAACAAATCCCAATTTCATCTTCACCTTTTGTGCAGAAGATCTGCATGCTGCTTTATTTTCTACATGCAGACTTGTTTTTGACTTCTTTTCCAATTTTCTGCAAATAATAAAAACCAAAAAAGGTAAGAGAAAATAGAATTTTCAATCATGTTACTGTGAAATCAAAGTGATGAACATGAGGTTTTCTTTTACAGATCAACAATTTTTTTAGGGAAACTAGGGATTACCGATATTTCCAGCTGAAAGCTACTCTGGGAGAATCGTGAGACCCTTGAGGGCACGGATGCTTACTGGTAGTTAGCCTGCGTAATGCTCGCAACATTTCAGTCTGGGCTGCCGGCCTCAAACTTGAAACAGTAAAGCAACAAGTAAGAATCTGTCGTTTCATGCAAAATCAATTTCCATTATGAAACAAAAAAACTCACATTTGTGCAGGTTGTGCAGGATAGTCAAGTTAGAGATAATCTATGGAATCTAAATCCACAAGACAGCACAAGTAGCAGTGAAAGGTCGAGCAGCATTCTGACCAGTTGGAGATCGAGACCCTGTAACATACATATACGGTAGCATATCCAACAACAGAAGAAGCAGTTCGAGATCGATAACTAGCATCAGTCTTTGATCCAATTGAAGTACCTGTGGAAGCGTTCATTTAAGCACCACCACTAGCAGCTAAAGGAGCTAAGCTACCAATTCCATTGAACCGATACAGTTTAATTTCCTCAAGCGGTCAGGGAAATGTGTCAATCAATGTGTCAAGCGTATAAGCGGTCAAGGAAATGTGTCAAGCCTATAATTGAGAAGAAGACAGACGACGACATTGGAGCATGGCAGGAAAGTCGCATAACAAAGAAGAACTCAGATATCTCGCCAGGTAACTCGAATACACCACGCGACCTTAACCTTGCCTGGTTTTGAGACGCAGAAATCTTCATAAAGTCTATTTGATTTATGAAATTCATTACATGTAAAAAACATAATGAAAAACACAGCACAAGTCTCACTTGTTCAATGAGTTGCCCTTTTTGTTTTCTTCCCATTCTGTAATCTCTATTTTGTTATTCTAGTTATTCAATTTCGTAATAACGGCCTCTGCAAAAGAATTGCAGATTAAGAAGCTGTCAATTCAAGGAAAACAAATATAAACCAAATAAGTTTGATATTCTGAAACACAGCGAACGCATCGCATAATAAAACCCTTGCTATGAAAATAAGGAGAGATTTTAAAATTACTTGAATTCCAAAGAGAAAAAACTGGTAGAAAATATAGACTAAGCTTACCCCACATGGCAGGTGAAAGCTTAGGGTGCAACTCCTAATTTGCACCTGTGTTGTTTTTATCACCCTGAGTGGGGTTAACTTTTGGCGAAGCAACACTGTTGAGGTCATTTTCATTTTTGTTTTGAGTATTTGGGAGTACTTATTGCACTAGCGAAGCCAATCACCTCTATTGTTGCAGGTTTGATTGATCTCCTTTCAAGTCTCTGATTTTTGTCTGTCATGAAAAGAATGAGTGCAATCTGGTTATTGCAAGTTTATAGAATCTGGATTGTCTATTTCTCTAAAATCCCATAAACATCTTTCATATTCTCATATTAGCATTCTGTTAGCATTTGTGAATGAAATACTGTAAATTTCTAATTGCCAGTGTAGAAAAAGAGATTAATCGCCAATGTAGAAAAAGAGGGAATTCAAACCTAATTTTCTATTGTATTAATGGCCGGCAAAGAAAATCATCACCATTGTATCTGCACACAAATACCAAGCAAATTGAAAATACAGGTATAGGCTTGTGATTTAATAACGCTGCAATTGCCGTTGAAAACAAATCCCAATTTCATCTTCACCTTTTGTGCAGAAGATCTGCATGCTGCTTTATTTTCTACATGCAGACTTGTTTTTGACTTCTTTTCCAATTTTCTGCAAATAATAAAAACCAAAAAAGGTAAGAGAAAATAGAATTTTCAATCATGTTACTGTGAAATCAAAGTGATGAACATGAGGTTTTCTTTTACAGATCAACAATTTTTTTAGGGAAACTAGGGATTACCGATATTTCCAGCTGAAAGCTACTCTGGGAGAATCGTGAGACCCTTGAGGGCACGGATGCTTACTGGTAGTTAGCCTGCGTAATGCTTGCAACATTTCAGTCTGGGCTGTCGGCCTCAAACTTGAAACAGTAAAGCAACAAGTAAGAATCTGTCGTTTCATGCAAAATCAATTTCCATTATGAAACAAAAAAACTCACATTTGTGCAGGTTGTGCAGGATAGTCAAGTTAGAGATAATCTATGGAATCTAAATCCACAAGACAGCACAAGTAGCAGTGAAAGGTCGAGCAGCATTCTGACCAGTTGGAGATCGAGACCCTGTAACATACATATACGGTAGCATATCCAACAACAGAAGAAGCAGTTCGAGATCGATAACTAGCATCAGTCTTTGGTCCAATTGAAGTACCTGTGGAAGCGTTCATTTAAGCACCACCACTAGCAGCTAAAGGAGCTAAGCTACCAATTCCATTGAACCAATACAGTTTAATTTCCTCAAGCGGTCAGGGAAATGTGTCAATCAATGTGTCAAGCGTATAAGCGGTCAAGGAAACGTGTCAAGCCTATAATTGAGAAGAAGACACGTGGACCAGCCTTCAGAATATTGTGACCAGAGTTCGTAAAGCTGCCTGTACAGAAAACTTTGGTTAAATATTGTGTTGGGTGTACATACGCCTCAAATTTTAGTCCTTTAATGCTAGCATTAATCTCCACTTCCCAAATAATGAAAATAACGAAAGTCGAAAATAAAAATAAGATATGCTTTTGGCCTCTTCTCCTCGGGAAGAGGCCAAATAAGATGATGAAACAAACAACCATATTGTTAACATATGGATTGGGTTGCATAAGCCACACACTTAGTGTATAAACCGTCACTAAACCGCGTGAATTAATGCTAGAAATCGTGATTCTGATTACTATAGTCCCTGGCCATTGCCATATGGCAGGCACTAATAACGATGCGACATCGGGACATGGAACAAAAAAATAATGCACCCTTCTCTAGTTCAGTGCTTTCTTTGAAGTATTATGAGAGTCCTAGGCTTCCAAAATTGATAGAACTTAAAAGGGAAAAGGAATGAACCTAAACCTAAGTGTGTGGGATGTGGGATAATAATGGGTTATCTCAATTTTTTGAGTAACAAAATTGATATAAATTAAGATTCTACATAAATTAAATATAAATTAAGTAACTATTTATT
>APFE030765095.1:36077-62557 GCA_000404065.3 Pinus taeda
ACATTAATGTTAATTTATAATTTTAGAGTATTTTTTAATAGATTGTTGTTAAAAATAATTATTTGAGCTATTATTGTATCAAGATTTTTATTGTGTTTTTCATTATTATATTTTAATCCATTTTAAGCATGCTCAAAATATGTTTTCACTTTTATTTGTGGAGACTATCTACTTGCATATGCAAAAAGTTTTGATATAGCTTTTTCCTTAAAAAATGACTATTGTGATTGTGATAGTGAGAAATTACTCTATAAATAGTGTTAAGGGTTATTTGGAATAAATAAGAAATTATTTATGAATATCTAAGACTAATCTTTGAGAGAATAGATATACATTCCCTAATTATCACATAAACAAGGGGTTAATCTTGCATTTAGTGCTCTCTCCATGGAGGTTCACTAAACAAAGGGAATACCTCCTCATGTGTGACTTCGATTGTCTCTCCCTCTTAAAGGATTGCCAAGCATTAAGAATTGAATCTTCATTATTTTAAAGATGTATTCTTATCGAATATACCAAAAACATAGTAGGATTCTTTCATTATGGACAAAATCAAGTACATGTGCAAGGGAAGTATTCATCTATGGATGGCTAACAAGTTCATCAATAACTACAAGAAAACCCTTCAATCTATGTATTTAATGATCACTAGTCATCATTTAAATATTTCAAGAATCAAATAAATTCCAACCTAAGTTCTAAGGATATGGTAAGCCTCTACTCTAGAGGTTCTATTATTGTAAAATTTCACAACTATGGAAGTTGTGGCAAGGTCTCAGAGGAGGGAATTTTGTTTTGGGGCAAAACTGACCTCTTTTCAAAAGATAGTTTCTATAATTGAATCCATCTTCAATGTCCATTCCTGCAACCCCACTCTAGATTTGAATATTGAATCCCCCCCTACTTATTTTGGGATGAGATGATCTTTCAAAAGCCAACATAAATATATTGGGGACTTACAACAAGATGCAAGGAAGGGTATACACACGTGTTAGAATTTTCATTGAAGTTGACTAGACCAAAGGTATAACAATGCATAATTAATTAAATATTAGTGATTTGAACAACCACATCCATTAGATTAAAATAATTATACTTTATGTGTATCTATGTGCAAAGACAAAATACTCGAAATGCACCTTCCCAACAACAAAGGTAATTATAAGAAAAATGGAAAAATAACAAGTTGATGGGTGGTAGGATTGAATGAAAAATCAAAGGGTAAGAAATAAGAGGCATCCAAGTTTAGTCGTAATAAAAGTTTTATGATCCCCTCCAAGGAGTGTGTTATTAAGAGGGACACAAACATGACCATGGAGTCGATACTAAAGTCTTATTGGAGAAATAGGAAGCAACATGAATGAGATATTATGGATTTCAAAAGAGAAAGCATGTTATTCAATCCAATAGAAGCAAGGGAAATGGTGCTACTTGAGACTGTATAACCTCTAAATCAATTGGTTGAAAGTAAGAACTATAAAAGAGAAATGCAAAGAAAGGAATATTCATCTAGGTACAAATCTACAATAGATAAATTCAAAATTACAAAGTGTTGCCACGTAGACAACCTAGCTTCGAACCCTAGCAAGTGTAGGGCCATTATGAGTGTTTGTGAGGGAATATGTTTGACATCACATAATTGGTCTCCCTTCATCATCAAAGAGACACATGTCCCAAAAGTTAATTTGGTTTATGTTTATGCTAATATGATACATTTTATATTGTATGAGGGTAGTAGCACAATTGGAAAAAATCATGTCGACAAGCCCTTGTGTATCCAAGGGATCCGAAGTTCAATCCCCTGAACATGTCTCACCAACTGGGCAACGCTATTAGTTTTCACCTGCCAATGTAGATTGACAAAGTTGAGATATTGCTTCCGTCATTCCCTAGTATTACTAGGGTCAGGCACCCATTGGGCAATCTCTTAAATGATATCAATTAGAGAAGGCCTTATTTGGCTTACAACACCCCCTTTATCCCAAAATAAAATGTCAAGCGTAGTACCCCATTATTGCTAAGTACACCATATCCTCCTCTATCCACTTAGGCAATACTTGAATACTCTTTAACTACTCCAAATAATCTTTCTTTTGTGTTTTTCCCAAGAGCCAATAAAACAGTTTTTTTGTTCAAGCACCTCTTCCTAATGTCACCTTCTACCTTTCCCAACCTATTTCCAAGAAAAATTAACATCCCTAAATAAGCATAGGAAAAATTTATGGTCAAGTTTAAAAGAATTCAAGTCACTTGAATACATTTTCTAGGTTAAACCCTACCCCCTCAGTCATTAAACCCTAATTTAACTCATTTACCATATTTCAAAAAATTTAGACAATTATTTCCCATTATTATGTGTTGGATCAATGACAAAATTAAGCTTAATGGAACACTTTCAAATATGGCCTATTGCTATCTAATGTACTGAAGTCTATGGTTTATTGCTATTATGGGGGGAGAAGGTCTCACTTGAGACACGTACAATAATTCCCCTTAAGTACGTTAAAGATTTTAGTGGAGATGACATTCGTTATGATGTTATTCACATGCATTTAAAGCATTATAACCAACATCATTGATATGAATAAACAACAAATATAGATCAATGCTCGAGGGCATGGATTTGCCAGGTATTTATTTCAAGTGCCCGTGTTTGGTATGTGGAGTTTGGTATCCCATAATTCTTTTCATGCAACAAAATCTTGGCTTGGCAGAGCTATCACCTTCTCAGGTACCCCCTTCAAAGGGTCTTGGGCCCAGTTCAGACAAAATGAGAGTCGACCACCCTACAAATGGCTCTCGAACAATATTCAAATGGACCTATGTAATGTTTAAGGTATATTTCCTTCCTCCCCTTTGAATTCAATCCCTCCTCCTCATTAGGTCCATCATGAACAACATGTTAAATTATGGCCCAATTTTCTTAATGTTGGGTAGTAGCTAAACAACTATCTTATTCCCATTCTTTTTTGGTTACACCATAATGGGAGATTAAAGCCTCATTTTGAATGCCATAGTCCCTTAGAAGGAATTCCTCTTGTAGCATCCTATCTGTGTATATAAGCCTCGAAAGCGCAACTCGAATTCTTGTACGTTCCTGGAGTTTGGTAGTAAGCATGGCTACCAAGTTAGCTGCTAACATCTTGATACAGATAGTCCCTTGTAAGAGAGGTCTTACACATATTATGAAAAGGTGTGGTTATAAATTTGAAGATCCATGCTTTACTAGTTTTTTTCTTAAGGAAGTGAGGGACAAAATCATGCCTACCCTCTTCATTATGGTGAAACATTTTGACAAACATATCCCAAATGCCCCAAGCTCTACCCCACTTAGCTCATTCAGGTGTCTCTTCAAACACTTTGTGAGCAACCAAAGAACTTGCAGATTTGGGAAGCAATTGGGTAGATTGGACAACTACATTGTAGTAGCTCCCATACCTCGAGCGACCAACTAAATCCAATGCCTTTGACCATGTTCCTGACTACTGATATTTCAAAAAATTGTTTGATGAACTGCCATTTTTGGCCTTAAAAGATAGTGGCCACCAACGCCCATATTCCATTGCACGATATTGATCAACCTCGGTGCCACTACCAACAATCTAACTAGAGGTGGTGACACCAAACCTAGTGCTCTGAAAATTGGAAACCTCTGAGCTCCTTTTGGTCGCCTAGGGGCAACCCACATGAGATTGTGGTGTCGAGGGTTCTAATGCCTTCTCCTTCTTGGCGTCCTACTTATGGTCATCTCGGGAGCCCTTGTGATTCAAGCCACTACTAGTTGTGGTGGCGCGAGTTCCAATGTCTTCTCCTTCTTGGTGTCCTACTTATGGTCATCTAGGGAGCCCTTGTGATTCAAGCCACCACCATGCACTTGCCCCTTTACCTCATGATCCAAACTCAGAATAACCACAAAGATGTGATTCTTATAAAATATCAAAATCTCTTCTCATCTGAACCTAAGTGAAGCAATTATTATATGTGTCTTTCATAATAAAGCACTAAATCATCAAAAACGCTCGTTTATTTTTTTTTTTTAAGTAAATTGAAGTTTGCTAGAAATATCACCATAATCATCTAATAAGTGATGGGGAGATTTTCAATAATATTAAAATACCCATAAAAAATAAATTAATTGTTCACATGAAATTTGAACAAAGAGACTATTAATTCTGGCTTGCCTGTTAAAATATTTTCAATCAGCTAAAACAGAAAAAGATTTAAACAAACCAACTAAACAAACTCATGGGCCTCTTAAATCATTACTTGAATTTCATTCAAGGGCTCGGAGCTTCATTTCTATGGGAATTCGTTCAAGTGATTCGGATCTATTCACAACTTTGAGCTTGCCTCCTCCTTCGCTATCCATGTATTTTCATTTTGTAGGATTTGGCCACAATTTCACCATTAAACACTTGGCATCAGGTTTTCTACAAGGTATATTTTCCTCTAATACTTTGGTTCTACTAGGATTTTAAAGCTAGAGAGGTTACACAGGGACCAACAAATTAGTAGGTTTAATAATAAGCTATAGTTCCCAGCGGCTAAGCGCGAGGCCTCGTATAGTTTGAGGTATCCATTGAAATGTGGTCCTATGGGAGGAGGGCAATAGCAGCGAGAGCTAGTAGTAATAATATTCATCATAGTAATAATAATCATAATGCCCAGATGCATTCGTCAGTGGAATTTCATGGACTTGGCAATCGGTGCACGAGGCAGAAGTCCTCAAGTATGGGAAGCACATCGTCGACCATAGGGCAGAAACTGGTTAACATAATTTTCATCACCTAAGCCCCCAGCTAGTAGCAGTTTCTCCAGTTGAGAAAACATTCGAGCCCATCCTCATCTATTAGGGTTCAATATGGAGTTACATACCTTTTTGAATTCAATATCCATTAATTTTAAGTTGTTGCTGTGTTGAATGAAGTTTGTTGTCGCATTATTCAAATTGCATTTTTTGCAGATTTTGTTGAGATATTGTTGTTTTTTTTTGTCGTTTTAAAGCATTCCCTCTCTATTTGTTTAATTAAAATGAAAATCACCATGAAGGTGATGCACATAGTGCATAAATATAATAGTGTTCCATAACTAGGTCCCCTATTTCATTAAACACTGGAGACCAAAACAAATGACTTACCATACGCATCTGGCCTTCCTACAATCACTCAGATTTACAAAAAGCTCTTTAACAAATTCTATGATTTGGATTCAAAATTTCAACCCCAACAAATAGAAACGTTGCATTATCATTGTAGATATCCTATGGATCGTTTGAATTTCTACATCTAGATTACATGCCTTTCTTTCAATGAAAGTTGGCATTGGTATTGTATGTACCATTTGGCTACCTATTTTCTGGAATCGTATTCTCTATAATGAGAGTTTTCCATTTAGAGAGGGTAATGAGCATTTTCCCTATAGAGAGGGTTGTAAGATGAATGGAGAATGGAGCACGTAAAGGGCCACTGTTCAACGCCCAATTTGAAGGAGAGATCTTGGAAGAGAGATTTGATCACAGGATCAAGATATTTAATTTACCTTTTTCCTATTTATCTCATTGAACTTTGCCTCTGCATCCCAAGGATCTACTATAGGATATTGGATTGGATCTGTTGCTAGTACAACATTACGCCTTATTGAGTTCTTGAGGAAGGAGTGATGCAGAACAAAACTCTGAGATTTTGGATTTTGGGAAAACAACTCACACTATCTGCCTTCTCCTACATTACTTCATTTTGTTGTTCGTGACAATCTCCTATTACGTCGAGCTTTGAATTGAATCTAGGTGCTACTAGACAACTTCATTGTTAAAATTGGCAACTAGGGCCAAAATCCATGTGGGTTTATGTATTCATGACAACTAATATTTTTCTTCGATTTCTCTCATTGAGAGGTGTATGATTGATCGAAAGATCATCTGATTGTGACATGTATTCATGGAGATATGAATTTATTTATGTTATGGGACAATTCGTCAAGGTTGGCTAGCAACCAAATTGGCCCCTCTTGTGCTCAACGTTTTAGTATAAAAAGAGGTGGCTTGCTAGTCATTTGGACACACACTCTTCTTGTGATCTCCTCCTCTCCACTTGTCTTTGGGTTTTTGGTGGGAGGAAAGATCCTAAGAGAATCTGTTGCCCTAAGAAGAGTTTCCCTAGATGTTGTCGTGGGAAAGAAGGATTTACACAACCCCTAAAAGAAGATGCCCTAGCTCTACGTTGTCATGGAGGAGACATGCCCTAGATCTAGGACACACGAGACTAGGATATGTTGGTTGCAATAGCCCTCAATGCAGTCACGATGAAGTTGCCCTAAACATAGTCATGGTGCAACCCTAATAGCAGTCATAATGAAAGCTCAGAAATTTCCCTAGCTGCAACAATAGAGGGAGGCTCTAAGGCAGTGTGGAGGAGGCCTAAGTTCCTAGTTGAAGGTTGAGTTAATTTTTGGGGCAGTGCTTTGTTTTTGGGTCAATTTGATGGAGGCCAAGAGGCTGTCTTGGATGCCGCAGGCTGTTCTTGAGGGCCGAAGGCATGAGATATTGTTTCATTGGGTTAGAGCCCTTGCAAAGGGCTACCGTAGTAAGGGATAGGCTTGTTGTAGCAAGCCACAGTCCCTTATACACCTACATGTCTACGTTAAGGCCAGCAAGGAGGGTGTAAGGCCTGGTTGTGATTGTTGGGGTACAACAAGCCAATGTGGGGTTTAGGAGTGCTGGAGAAGGGTGACCATAGCCTTAGGAAGGATGTTGTAGCTGATGTGTGAGGGTTGGTAGGACTGTCATTGATGCCCTAACCAATCCATGACCACATTGCAAAGGCTTTCTAATCTGCTCTTCGAATGTCGTTCAGTAATGCAGCAAATAGAGAATCCCCTAATAGTGAACTAATGTAGTGCAACAACATGATATGATAAGGTGTGACAACATTGTAATAAGGTGCAACATGATCATGAATGCTGCTGCATGATGATGGGCACAATGAAGAAGTGAAACATAGTTTAATGTGTGTAGCATAAGCAAAGTGCAACACAGTGATGATGAATGCTACAATGAGATGTAGCATGATGGGCGTAGTGTATGGTGCAACACAATGGTACAATATAGTGCAGTAAGGTGCAACAATCACTGGAGATAGGAAAAGGACAAAAGGCTCAATGGGTTCCTCATCCCTCTTCAAATTCACCAAGGGTGAAGTTGAAGCAGAGAATATTATTAGAGTGGTGCAATGGAAGCATCTGATGGCCTACCTAAAGTTCACTTCTGGATCTAAGGGTGGAAGGAAAGGCAAATGCCTTGCTTGCAATAAGTTTGGCCATGTGAGGGAGTGTCTGAATAGAAGGGACACATCACTTGATGATAACAATCATTCCTGGGGAATCTTCAGTGATCGAAGGAATGACAGGTACAATGGCAAAGGAAAAAGGAATGCAAGTCATCAAGGAAATGGTCGACTCATCAAAGAAAGCAAGAAACTCCAGGTATGAAGAATCAAATGTTGTTTCTGATAAGCTAAAGGATTATTATCTTATACTGGTCATCCAGAATCTTTGAGAATCTAGCTTATTGATTGTAGTGTTGCAAGGCAATTCATCCATTAGAAGGAAGCTCTCTCTAATTTGATAGAGAAGGAGACAATTGTGGAGATTATTTTTGGAGACGATGCCACCCATCCCAAAAAGGGTGTAGGAAATGTTACCCTTCAATTGAATGAGGGTAACATGATTCATTTAAAATAAGTTCTTTATGTACCTGATCTCAAGAAGAACCTGGTGTCCATTTGGGCAATAGAAGTTAAAGGTTTCAAGGTGGTATTCATCGATGGAAAGGTACGTGTTTGAAAACAGAATTTTCCAATATGATTTTATTCTTGGGTTCAAGGTTTGCAATTTGTATCAAGCTGCAGGAAGTCCATTGGGGACCATGTTAGTTGACACATCTCTTCTATAGCATCGAAGGTTTGCTTATTATGGGGCCTTATCCAATGTGAGTCAGATGGTGACAGGGATGCTCAAATTCAAGAGGAGCATGAAGGTACATGTCCAAGGTGTACCAAAGGAAAACTAACAAGGGGACCATTCCATTCATGTAGCAAGACCTTATATGTGAACAACCTGAGGGGTTTGAGATTCATGATTGGCAATCTCATGTATGCAGGTAGAAGAAAGCTCTCTATGTTTTAAAGAAAACACCCTGGGTTTGATATGAGAGGATTGATAGTTGTTTGATGAAGCTGAGATTCACTAGGAGTGAAGCCAATCCAAACCATTTCTTGAAGGTGGTGGATGATAGACCTCTCATACTGGAACCTTATGAGGATGACCTCCTTGAAAAATGCAAATCCTCTCATTTACAAAAGTAAGAGGGAGTTGGATTCCAGATTTGGAATAGTGAATTGCAATCCCGTGACTACCTTGATGGAGCTTAACTTTAAGAATTTATGTGGTAGTGATACCGGACTTGATTTGGGAAATGCCTCTAAGTTTCATAAACTCATTCTAGCATTGATGTTCTTAGTGAACTCCCGTCCGGATATATGTTTTGCAGTTAGCATGTTCAGCTCATATATGGCTGAGCCTCACTGGATTGGTGCCAAGAATCATTTGAGATATCTTCAGGGCACAATCTCTCATGGATTGAGATACACTACCAGAAATGTGAAGCTGCATGATTATTTTGATGTTCATTAGGTAGGCAGTGTGGAGGATCACAAGAGCACTTCTAGGTGCTGGTTCTCATTGGGTTCTGCTTTGATATCTTGGATGAGAAGGAAGCAGAAATCAGTGTCTTTGAGCATCGTTGAGGCCAAATACATTGTTATGAGTATGACCTCGTGTGAAGCTACCTGGTTGATGAAGCTCTTCAGTGAACTGTTTGGACACGTGCAAGATACCATTGTGATATTCTGTGACAACCAGAGGGGGATTCGATTGTTGAGGAATCCCGTGTTCTACGATCACTCCAAGCATATAGACATCAGGTATGAATTTATCTAAGATATGGTACATTGAGGAGCAAGAAGGCTCCATTGCATTGGGACTAATGTGCAGTTCGCCAATAGTCTGTCAAAGCCCCTTGGAAAAGTAAAATTATTGAATTTCCAAGAACGACTAGGAGTCATGGAGAGACTCTCTCCTAAGGGTCCTGTATGATATGGACATTGAACTTTGGGAGCTCCGGGGGGTTTGGGGGTACATCTTGGAGTGATGAGAAACCATAGGGTGAGTGGTTCAGCCTTCCCCTAGTGGTCTACTATGTAGGCAGGATGAGTGGATCATCCTTCTCCTACCAAGACACAATCATATGGTGAGTGGTTTAGTCTGCCCCTAGTGATTTTTTGTGTACAGGGTGAGTGGTTAAACCTTCCCATGGGATACCCCTGGTGACATGTAGGTAGGATGAGTGGTTCGTCCTTCTCCTGTTGAGACATCTTACCCATGTAGTCTGGGACTCATGGGAAGTACCTTGCATCTGGCCAATGAGTAGGGAAATGAGGATAGGGACCATAGTAATAACAATGGATGAATCTTGTTACTACTATACTCCCTATGCTAGGATGATATTGATCTGGGATCAATTGGAACTGACTTTGGGCCAGTAAGAGTGATATAACTCGCTCTCTTTTGGAACTGATTTCAGATCAGTAAGAGTGGTATGAAACTCTTCATTGGGACTGACTTCGAGTCAGTAAGAGTGGTATGAGACACTCTCATTTATATATGGGACTAACTTCAGGTCAATAGAGGATGGTATGACACATTCTCGATCACTTATTCTTCTTCTTCATAGTTCAAGAGAGTAGAGCAGAGCAGTGTAGGGCATTGATGGCAGAGATAGTATAGTCCGGCAGATGGATTAGCAAATGGTGTTCTCCCTAGTTGAGAGGGAGTGTTAAAATTGACAACTAGGGCCAAAATCCATGTGGGTTTACTTATTCATGACAGCTGATATTTTTCTTGGATTCCTCTCATTCAGAGGTGTAGGATTGATCTAAAGATCATCTGATTCTGACATGTATTCTGGTGATATGAATTTATTTGTGTTATGGGACAATTCGTCAAGGTCGGCCAATGACCAAATTTCCCCCACTTATGCTCAAAGTTTTAGTATAAAAATAGGTTGCTTGCTAGTCATTTGGACACACACTCTTCTTGTGATCTCTTCCTATTCACTTGTATTTGGGTTTTTGGTGGGAAGAGAGATCCTAAGAGAATATGCTGCCCTAAGAAGAGCTACCCTAGATGCTGCCATGGGAAAGAAGGATTTAAACAGCCCCTAGAAGAAGATGCCCTAGCTCTACACTATCATGGAGAAGACATGCCCTAGATCTAGGACACATGAGACTAGGATATGCTGGTTTACAATAGCCCTCAACGCAGTCATGATGAAGCTTCCCTAAACGCAGTCATGGTGTAGCCCTAATAGAAGTCATAATGAAAGCTAAAAAATTTCCCTAGCCACAAAAAGAGAGGGAGGCTTTAAGACAGCATGGAGGAGGCCTGATTTCCTAGTTGGAGGCCGAGTTACCTGCTGGGCTAGTGGTTTGTTTTTGGGTCAATTTGAAGGAGGCCAGGAGGCTGTTTTGGATGCCGCAGGCTATTGTTGAGGGCCAAAGGCAAGAGGAGTTGTTTCATGGGGTTAGAACCCTTGGAAAGGGATATCGTAACAAGGGATAGGCTTGTTGTAGGAAGGCGTAGTCCCTTATACACCTATACGTCTATGTTAAGGCCAATAAGGAGGGCGTAAGGCCTAGTTGTGACTGCTGGGGTACAACAAGCCAATGTGGGGTTTAGGAGTGCTGGAGAAGGGTGACTGTAGCCTTAGGAAGGATGTTGCAGTTGATGTGTGAGGGTTGGCAGGACTACCATTGATGCCCTAACCAGTCCATGACCACATTGTGAAGGTTGTCCAATCTGCTCTTAGAATGTCATCCAACAATGCAGCAAATAGATAATCCACTAACAATGAACTAATGTAGTGCAATAACATGATATGATAAGGTGTGACAAAATTGTAATAAGGTGCAGCATGATGATGGGCACAGTGATGAAGTGCAACATAACTTGATGTGTGCAGCACAACCAAATTCCAGCACAGTGATGACGAATGCTATAATGAGATGTAGCATGATGGGCACAGTGTATGGTGCAACAAAATGGTACAATATAGTGCAGTAAGGTGCAGCACAATGTATGGTGCAAAATAGTGGTACATCATGATGATGAGGGGCACAGATGTCTAGCAATAACAAAATGCATTGCAACAACTTGTTGATGATGGGTGCAACATGATGATGAGAGTTGCTTAGTGATGGAAGCAATATAGTGATGAGAGCAACTCAGTGATTGGGTGCAGCATGATGATGAGGTGCATCACAATGATGAGTGCAGTATGGTGATAGAGTCACCTTGGAGGATCAGCTGAAGCAGTATGCCTTCACCTGAGATCATATCAGCTACCTCATTATGCTATCTTCATGGTGAAGATATCTCTCCTATCTTGTCAAGTCAAAGTGTTGAATTCTGATGTATATGTACTATCTCTCTCTCTGCTGACCTATTGAAGAACATATAAGAAGAATTGACCAAGGTTTCTCCACATTCGGGTTTGTCCCTAGCTAGTGTCACATCTCGTGTCTTCTTGTCTTCGCTTGTTTTCTACGATTTATGTTTATGTTCTATCTGCATTTTACTATCATGCTAAATGTGATTGCTAATCTAGAATTGATATTGAGCTGATATGGAAAATCGAAGTAAAATTGGTATCAGCATAGAACATACCTAAAATTAACATTCATTCACCAGTTGTTGCAACTAAGATAATTTAAATTCTTTGACCGTTTGGGATATTTTTTCATTTTTGTCTTTGTCCTAGGAAGAGAAACTAGTTGCAACTTCACTATTATCTAATGGGGAAAATCCTTTCTACCTATTGTTGCCGCATCTTCCTTCAGCCATCTCGTTAGACAAATAAAAAATTTTGCAGGTTCGACAATCCAGTAGTAAATTCTGTGGTAGAACTGTTGAATTGATGATCACTTCTCCACCAAATGAGCCACATAAAATGATATTCCCTTCGGTTTATAGATAATGTTTCGGCAACGATTGCATGACACATAGTCTCAAGCAATGATGCGATGGAAAATATAGTGACATACTGGAAAAGTGACGAAATTTATTTTCCAGTACTCACATTTTGGTGTGGAAATGTCTTCTTTTGAGTGCCTTTGAGCCAATTTGAACTTATTGCTTCTGTAACATTTTTTATTTGCAACCAAATTTTTGTTGAGTTCCAAAAATTTTGGGAGTTATTAGGAGTCTTTGACTTTTACCTGAGTTTGAGCAAGTTTTTGGTGATATATTTTTTTTATTTGATTTGTTTTCTCCCCAAGCGAAGGAACCCTTTTGGACTTGTTAATTATTCTATGGGTTATTAAACGCTTGTGTTTATTTGGTAAAAAGTGTAGTTCAAGTTTAGGAATGGAAGCTTGAGACCCTTTT
Organism: Pinus taeda; assembly: GCA_000404065.3. Lineage (NCBI taxonomy): Eukaryota > Viridiplantae > Streptophyta > Pinopsida > Pinales > Pinaceae > Pinus > Pinus taeda. The sequence goes on from APFE030765095.1 coordinate 48,576, forward strand.
TTGTTTTTATTTTATTTGATTTGTTTTCTCCCCAAGGGAAGGAACCCTTTTGGACCTGTTCATTATTGTGTGTTATTGAAGACTTGTGTTTATTTGGTAAAACGTTGAGCTGAAGTTTAGGAATGGAAGCTTGAGACCTATTTTTGTTTTTTTTTTTGGTGGGTAATGCTAATTTTTATTATTAATGATGACAATACATACATGGTGCTTTTCAACTGAAAAATGGTGCTACTAAGGGCTATAAAATGGGTTTGGAAGAAAATCATATAAAGTCTCAAACCTGCCCTTAATACACCTAGCTAGTAAAGTGCCAGATGACATGCCAAAACCAAAATCAAGGAAAGTCCAAAATTAAAGGCCTTGATCAATAGTACATGATAACAATTTGTATTAGATCCTGACGTGGGCATTTCATCCTTTTGTCATTATGTTGGTGGCTTCTTGATGGATTGTTTTTTGGCTCAATCTTTGGGGCACAAACTTCTCAGTGATTATTTTCTTGTTGCTTCTCACCCTTCGAAATTATCAATGGAGCTTTTTTTAGCTTATCATTTGGAGGTTGGGGTAGAGGATGAGGCCACCTATGGTGATTCTAGATATAGAAAATGATCTACAACCCAACAAAAGTCAGTAATGACCAAATTTTGATTAAACAATATATTATTTCCTATTTTTGTAAATGAATAAAAAAATTTCAATTCGAATAAGCTGCCAAGTTCAGTGGAAGTCCACAGTTTACGATAATTAATCTCCAAGGAAGGGATTCCTTTTATGGGATGGAAATGTGAAGTAAGTGACTACAACAGGTCAATACCTATTGCCAAGTAGAGTTGGGGAATTGGTATAACCAGAATATATGTTTTCCTGGCTCAATCCGTTTATCAAAAGTTATTTATTATGGGGATGCCAAGGTGGATTATATGGAGGTTGGATTTATAAACTTCAAATATTTCCATATACTATGGGCCAAAAATGTACATTTAATCTTAAAATTGTGCGGGGTAATGCTCGTTGATAAATGATTGAAGGTTCAATCTCTAGTAGAAATGTTTACTGTGTGAATGCAATTTACTTCCTTTCCTTGTAGAGCAAAAACAATCCACTTAGCATAGAGGGATGGTTGGAGTGTGAGTTTTGCTAATATCCAAGCCACTCCATTCCTTCCATGTGTATTAAAGGTTCTTGAATCTATAAAAAGTTGAAGACCATCCACCCATCAAAGTTGGCACAAAGAAGCAACCAAGGGTACATACAATAAATAATAACATGCATGGGAGTCAACACTTAGTGCATATTTGAAATCATGATGGTAAAGTCTCGGGCTTATAAATCCATTTACCAAAATTATTTTCCAGCATTTTGATAAGCATGTCCCATTGTTCCTTAAATGTTGCTTGAAAAGAGAAAGAAATGCCTAGGAATTTGAAAATTTGGCTTGACTTGACACGAGCCTGCCCTTATGATTTATGTCCATCTGGCATCTTCTGTGAGCTCTACCTTTAGGTCAATCTGGCATGTCCTATGAGCTCTACCTGTAGCAATAGGTTTTAGCTCACTGAATATTTATAGCTTAGGGCCTTGCAGAAAATTCCTAAGTAATCCATCGCACATTATTAATTGAGTCCTATTCTAGAACATTGAGATTTAGCACATTGACAAGCATCATTGGATATGGTTTGTGTAGATGAATCCACTTTAATGAGATCTTGCTTGACCCTATGAGCTATTAGACAGACACTGGCCTCTGTTTGGAAAATTGATCAAAAAAGGATTAACTTTGGTTTAACTTTACACCCATTAAGAGAGAGACAAAGTTAGGTGTTGGTGAATAATATCTTAGTAGCCTTTAGAGAAATTGGCTCAAAGTCAAGAGGTAGAATAAAGGGACACCCCACAATCTTGTAAGTTTTTTTTGAAGCTGGTTTTTTTATGAATAAGATGTTATGGCCATAATGACTGGGCCACTTCATGCCCTCATAAACTGCAATAATATTATTGATGATGAATTTCCCTTTGGTGAAACAAGTCTTCTTAGGTTTGATAATAATCATAAGAATATGCTTGATTATGAGTGTTGTGCTTTGGTAAGACTATTACATGAGACATTCAACAGAGTGATAGGCTTCTAGCTCATATTCACTTTGGAATATTTGACATTGGGTATAAACTTGATAATGCATCTGTTTAAGTTGGTTCTCAATGATTTCTTTGTGATGGATTCTTTGTAAACCTCTACAAAATGTCTAGATTGACAAAGTACTCTGTAGCATTATAGTATTCACATTGGAATCTGTCTAATCTTGGGACTTACCATCATCATTGTTCATGTTTGAGAGGGTAGCAACTAGGTTACCCAAAGTCAAAGACTAGTCACACAATATTCTTTGTGCTTCACAAAGTTTTTGACATTACTCCAAGATAGGGTTGCATGGGCGTTCCTCATTTAGTATTTGCAATTGAAAATTCTTTGTAGGGAGAATTGAGAAGTAAATTGTTTCTCAATTTCATCTTTTAAGTAAACCTACCCTTGGTTGATTTGATAGTGGAGATTCTCTTCAAGCCTTCTTTTGAATATAGGGCCCCTAAAAAATAAAAATCCTTTTGTAGGCCTATCACCTATTTTAATCAAGTGGATGATGGCCCTGCAATTGTGTCCCTTTGGCACTTTGAATCTTGACAATATTCAAATGACCGCTGAGTGTGGCCACCTTGACTTGAAGTGCTTCATTGAAAGGATACTCTGGAGGCATTGTCTTATAGATTCCCTTATTCTTTGATAACATTTACATTTTATTTGGATGTAAGCAATTTTCCCTCTCATAGGCACTAAGGAGAGAGGTACCTCGCAAGTTATATAAACATATTTTTTCCAACCCCAACCAGAACATACTCTTTAAGGCGTTTGGACAAGTTAAACTTCAGACATGGTTTTCTGGTCCCTGAGGGTTGTAAAGTTTCTCAGGCCTGTAATACTTAAAGTGAGTGAGAGAATAAGAAATATTTTTTTGGAAAGGCCAATATTGCATGGCTATCCTAAAAAACTTGATGCAAACAAGGAAACATAACTATGTGTTTCTCTTCGCAAGAGTTTCTCATACCACCAGAAGAAGACAACTATGGTGTTTATATGTACCAATGAATACTGGAAACACTTTCATCAAAGACAACTTTATTCAAAAAATAAAAGAAAAATGAAGCCCATGTACAAGCTACCAATAGTTTTCCAAAGCCATCTGAGACTCCCCTACCTCCTTCATCTATGCTTTGATGATCATCCACAAAGGACTGTGGTCCATGAAATGGCCAAGCAGAGATTGTTGCTGATAATCAGCACACAGAAAATTGTATTCAGAAAGCTAAATGACTATTAGAGTTCCATCAGGATTAGATCCATTTCATCGTGGAAGACTTCCAAAATGAACTTCCTAGGGTATTTTGACCATTTAGGGATTTAAGTCCAAACATATTTGCAACAACACTAGAATCAATAGTAACCAGAGTAGAATTGTCAATAGAACTATTGGATTGAAGGTTTGATTTAGCCATTATGGGCTCACAGACTCCCCATGGCATGAAGTTAGGGAAATCAAGGCTAGCACGTGCTAGCCATGTGAGAGGACAATCATTGCATCACATCCTAAGAGTGTAAGAGCTAATATATTGGGTGCTTTATGGAGTAGGATTGTACTAAGTTTTTTTGAGAGTAACGTATTGCAACATTACATGTGTTTGAAGTGTTAATGAAAGCCCCAATTTGCAATATATTGTAGTTTCCTAACATGTCATTTATTTGTTACTATTTGCATGGTATAGAAAATGCTTGGAAAAATAATTTATCCATTATGGTTTGGCTATATTCTTCTGTGCTTTTTACTAGGTTATTTGTCAAAGTTTAATGTGAGGAAAGGAGAGGAAAAATTATGCTAGAGAGATATTTCAATAATTGCAAAATAAGAGATATAAAGTTTGTTCAAGAAATGCATCTCTTGGAATCGAAATCATGGAAAACTGTTTCTGTGCCAGAAATTGCCAACATGCTTCACATATTTGAAGTAAAATCAAAAGGTGTATAAAAATTTAGGAGTTGAAGGCATAATTTTTTTATGGTCATTTTGTTGAACTGTGTTTTAAGAATAAATGACTCATTGATTGATATCTTTGATATGAATTATTTTCTAAGCATTTGACCTAGCAGGTCTCATTAGTTCAACTAATCATGTGAGGTTCATTGTTTTAGTGCCTTACATAGGTCCTGGACTCTTTCAATCCATAAATATAAATGCCGCAAAACTGTCATAAAATAGTCCGTGATTGTTTCAGGTGCTCTAAACCAAAGCTATGATTATCTAGCATAACTTTTATCTTTTTTGAAATTTTCAAACCTATAACAACACCCTTGTGACATGGATTGTTGGTTGAAATGTCCTACAAACTTAAAACTGTAGTTTTGATTTCTCCATGCACATGTGCATGGATTTAGATGCATGAACTATTTCAATCTTACAAACGATAAAAAATCCTTTTTCTAAATTCTTAGACCTAGTATTGAAAGTTTGGGAGTGAAATGTTCTAAGTTATGCTCACAGAATCCAAACAAAATCATTAGCCAGAGAAATCGATGTTATCAGAATTGGATTATTTTTTATGCAACTAGCCTGAACCAATCGGTTAGGGGTCCATACTGGTTCTATTGAATGTTCCACACTGGAAATGGCTGGTTGCATACTCAAATTGGTGATAAATTTCAAAACCGACTGGTTCTATACAAAGCCATATAGCTGGTGATGGGGACGGCTTGAGTATTTAAAAAAAATGATAAAATATAAAAATATTGAACATGAAAACCTAACCTGAGGCCCACCCTAATGCTATTTAAAGAGATCCCCACCCTCCATTTGACTCACAATTCATTATAGCAATTTGGAAATTTTGAGTTGAGCAACTTTGGTTGATTTGGAGAGTTTTAGAACATTTTTGTTGATGTATTCTGGTTCAAATATGGATTTTTCTTGGTGCTATTTTGTTTATATGCACCCTTGCTTGCTACGTATATGATAAAATTTGAATATTTTTGTATGATGGCTTGATTTGGAGAGCTGATTTGAAGAATTGATGGGATGATTTGGAGAGTTTTAGAACAATTTTGTTGATGTATTTTGGTTCAGATATGGATTGTGCTTAGCGCTATTTTGTTTATATGCACCCTTTCTTACTACATACATGAGAAACTTTGCATACTTTTGTATGATGGCTTGGATTCATATGGATGCACATGAATTTGTAATTTTTCTAAAATTTGAATATTTTATCTATTTTTTGGTTGACTGGTTTTGTGGCCTAGTTCTTTTTTCATTTTTTGTTTAGTTTTTATTTCTATTGTTAGTTAGTTCAATGATAGGTTCAGTTTTGAAATCATTGAGAGGAATTAACTGGAGATTTTAGAACTGTTTGAAATGGATGAAGAAAGTCTCCAAAATTTTGAAATAAACTAGAAAAACATGCCAATGAAAAAATACACCTCAAGTTGGGCAAAGTAAATTCTAGCCAGGATAAGAAGATGATATTATAATGTTTATAGCAAGGATGGAAAGATGTTTTCATCATATTTATTAGGAAGGATGAGAAGATGTTGAGATAACACCAGTAAATGGCTAATATGACGGTATGATACTTTCTTGCTATCTTTCTAGCCCATGTAGCCTTACAAGTAGAGAATTGCTTACATAAGAATAAATTCTTATCACCTAAAGAGTGGGACCCAACGCTCCATGAGAAGCATTCACCTCAATTTGGTGAATCAGGTGACATGGAATATTGAAAAACATTAGCTTATGACTGAATTTTAGAAGATAACACCAAATCATTGTGTCGTATTCAACCAATAAACTATCACTACTATGGTAAAATGAACCAATGCAGTTTGAGGAATAATATAACAAAGATTCCCAAATACTAAGTGTCTTACTCATTCATTGTGGGGCACAAGAAGTAATTCAATTGAATTATTTAATTAGTAAAATACAAATTTTGTACCTTTTTTTTTGTCCCCTATATTTTGTCTGCAATTAGTAGTTGTGCTTTTGATTTCTCACATGTATTTGTTTATTCTCAATCTAAGTTACATCATGCCCCACCCAGAAAGTCAACGTTGGTCAAACTATCAGAAAATATCCTCCAAATGAGCTCGGTCAAAACAGTCAACTCGACCTCCAAAGACAGTCATAAAAGAATAGTGAAATTATCGGTCAAACTTGGTCAATGAATAATCAACATTGCAGTCAAAGGTCCTACAGTCAACATAGGTCAACCTACTCAAAATTAATAGATTTTTGTGAGAGGAGATGTAGCCTCAAAAGATTGGATTATCTGCCTGAAAATCACAGTCAAAGGAGGTGATTTGACCCTTGGTTAACACTGGTCAATGTCTGTGCAAATAGCCCAAAACAATCTTGCGAGTTCTACATGTAATTTTCAGTCAACCAAAGTCAACATGAGAAGAGGAAGAGCTGCTCCTATTGTTGTACAAACCAATGAGGATAGGAGAGAGAAAGATGTGTTGAGTGATGGTGTTCAAATGAGGAAAAGGACTCTCCTATTTATACACAACGTTGAGGGTGAAGAGACACATCTGTTGGGCTTCATGAGCCGACATTTGACTCGAGCTGACCTTGACAATTTGTCCATAGAAGAAATAAATTCATAATTCCATTTCTGCTTGTCAGAATGAGATGACATTTAGATCAATCTTTCACCTCTCGGAAAGAGGAATCCAATAAAAATATCATATCTATTATATGAGTTGTCGAAGGTGGAGTTTTTCCCTAGTTTCCAATTTTAACACTTCCTAAAGTCATTCAAGGACACCATGAGATTTTGTTCCACAGGTATAAAATATAAATTGAGAAGAAAAATTGAATTTTCTATGTTCTTGTAAGTGTGATCACTATGGAAAATGAAAATTTACTTGAAGAGACTAATAGTAGAACTAATGTGCAAAAGTGGAAGGCGGACTTCATTGTCTTCTAGTGTGAGTTAATTTGGGAAAAGGACAAATGGTTGAATCTCAAGTTCTAGAATTGAGATGAGATGAGTTGCATGAGTTAGTTCACTCAGTTCAGTCATCAATCACAAAATCAATTTCCTAAAATATAGTTTGCTAGATTTAGCCATTTGAATTGCTTAGAAGGAGGAATGAAGGCACAAATGTATTCATTCTTGAGCATGAGTTTTATGTGTGAGCTTGTGAGAGAGCGAGTCAAGCAGGAGGCTTGTGTAATTCTATAGAAGGAAGAATTTCCTTGGGAATGCAGTAGGAAATAGGAGTAAATTCCTATTTAATAGGGACTCCTCATGTGATACGAAATAGGAGGCTATTTCTAGGATTTACGCAAGGATTTTGGGCTCATTCAGGGTAGGCAAGAAGGAAAGTAGATTAGGGGTCTTACAGATTGTTTCAAGCTTAGTTCAAGGAAGGAGATCATTATATTCTCTATTTAAACTATATTTTCTATTTAAAGTATATCAAGGAACAACATACGACTTTGTTTTAGTAGTGCCAGTCCCAAACAGATAATCTAGCATTGACCCACACTCTAGTTACCTCCATTCTCAACCACTGAGTAATCAAGTTTATTTTCTTTTGCTTGTACAATTTCATCAAATTGGCACTTTTCTAAAGCCTCCCAAATCTCACCATTTGAGTAGTCTTCCTGAGGATCCAAATTATTTCTTATATTTCCCCAAACAATGCTGGTTCTTGGGGAATAATGCTTAATTTGGATCTTAGCTCATGGAGGTCTATTGTTGAGATGTTGACTCCATAAATCCCTTTGTTGATTCCATAATGCCAAAAAGGGATTGAATAAGATTAGATTTTCCACCTCTTGTCTGACCCACAAATCCCACCTTTGTGCCTCCAGGGAAAGTGAATGTAAGGCCTTTCAAGATAAGCAGAAGATGTGGCCCATAATGCACCTGCAAATCAGATAGATCTATTGTCCCTCTAGATGGACAGTTGGAGTTTGTTATACAATCTTTTATGATCATTGGTGGTTCAGTGGGAATACATGAATATTGCATTATTCTCTCCATTCAGATCATCTTGGTCTCCAAAAAACAAAGGCATCATACTACCTAGGCTTGTATCATGTTCAGATTCAGACCATATGTTATTACCAACCCTGCAATTCTTAGTCTAATAACATCTTCACGCAAGAAAATCATGAACACCAAAGTGAATGCAAACGCAAGATTTAATAGAAAATCCATCAGAATACCAAACCACGCATTGGCCCCAACATTGTGGAGACTAGGTCTAGTATACATATCAGTCAACTCGATATTTCTCTCCATGAACTAGGACTCCTCATCCAAACTTCTAATGGTGGTTGCTCCAAGAATTGATTCTCCAAAATGTTATATGATTTTAGCTCTAGAAATTAATGACAACCGAGCCACTCCCCTAATTGATGGTATGTAATATTGTTGATACCATATACAAGTTGAGCCCACTAGTATAAACACAATCAATATCTGCTAAGAAATCTGGGACATCATCACAATTATCCCCAAAATTTGTATAAATGAAAAAGTCAAAGCACCTGGTTGAGTAGGAATCAATGTGTCCATTGCACTCTGACTAGTTGATGCCCGGTTTAGTATTCACCCAAATTGAGTTGCATCAAAGGACATTGGTGTTATTTGATATCAATTCTGATTTTATGTGAGACCATGTTTTTTCATAATTATAGTTTGTACCCAAAATTCACTTTCCAAGTTTGGAACCCCCTTGTAAAGTGACACATTTGGGGGCATTTCATATCTCTTAAAGAACCATCCCTAAAAGGCTTGACTTTTCAAGGTGATGCTTTTAGGGGAGTTGGGGGGGGGGGGGGGGGGGGGGGGGGGGTGGTTGTTCAGGGAGGGTGTAAAAAACTATACATGATGCTAATATCGCTTCTAATTCCCACTTTTGGAGGAAGATTACAACACCCACCCCTAAAAGTGTTTTTTTGTAGTAGTGGTAGTTATCATTTTTGTCTCCAAAAGTCATCCTTTTTAAGGATTAAATATGCTTTGATTCTTTCCAGGATCTCCTCTTAAGCACATGTTTCAACCAATTCTCAAGTTCGTTCTTCAAATTAATTTTATTGTTAATTTTTAGATTAATACTTCTCTAATATTCTGTAAGAAAATATCTTTCATTTTATACAGTCTAGGTAATTCCTTGAGTTAGAGGAAAGGAATATGCTTCCCTCACTAGTAAAGGGATTTCCCTGTAGAAAAGGAAAATGATTTCCTTCCTTGAGAGAGCTATAGGATTTTCCTTATCAACGTTGATTGCATTACCAATAGATGCATCGTTAACATTACAAATAGCTCGTGAAGTCTCTTTTTTAATCTCTCCCTCTTGAGTAATCTTCTTGTTATTCCGAGGAAATCCTAAACCTCTCCCCTTCGCAATAGCATTATGAGATACAACCTTAACTACTTTTGGTTTTTTCAAGCAATCAACCGTGACCACTTCCTGACAGATATTGGACACATCTGATAACATTTCACGTCATTTAAGGGGTTCAACAGCAACACTGGATCCATAAATATTTGAGTCTCTTGCTGCACGCTTTCCTTTCGGTTTAATTTGGGCTGGTGGAAGAGGTGGATGTTGATTTCTAGTAGCATAGGATGTGATCTAAGTCTCAAATTTTGTAGAAAGGCTTAGGAACATGTATTCCAAAGAACACATAAATCGTTTTGGGAAATTCCACCTAGAAACAGTTGTATTAAAATAATTAATTATTTTTAAAGGGACCCTAAGTCTAAACTTAGGAAAATAAAATAATTAAAGTGTATTAATATAAAATGTGGGTGTAACTTCTAGAATAAGATGAGGATCTAGAAGAAATGATCTTAGACATTGATTAGCTTCTAATCTGGGCCATTGAATGTCAACGATGATATTATTTAAGGAAGATTGAAGGTCACTTGGAAAGACACACATAGAGGTCAAAGGATCGATTTTATGAAGCAAAGTCACTGTCGGGAGAATTTTGATAGTGAGTTGTTGCAGAGAGGGGAAAAAGAGTTTTGGCTGGAGGATCTTCTCCAGAGCTAAGAATACTCAGCAGAGAGGCAAAATGACACACAAAGGAGGTAGTGCAGAGTGCAAAGAGGGTGATGCATAGCCAAGAAGGGCCCACGTAGAGCAGCGTAGAGGTCCAAATTTGCAAAAGGAGCTGACATTTCTGAGTCGAGAGGGTTGGAAAAGGCTCCTAAAGGAAAATCGATTCTTAACTGTGCTGACACAGTGACTTAAAGGCCGGCACAAATCCCATGTAGGGGCAACACAGAAGTAGTCAGGGAACTCGTAGTTCAACTACCGAATCAACAATGTTGACTTAGGTAATCTCACCAATGTTTCTTGCCAAATGATTTTCTCTGTAACTAGATTTTTGGGAGGGCATCCAGAGTTGTATTCAAAATACTTCTGCATAATAATAAAAAATCCTCATATTTGCTACACTGGTTTTCCCGCATTGGGTTTTTACGAGGACATTTTTCCAAAAATTACTGTGACTTGTGTGTATCTTTCTCTGTTGTTCTATTCTTGTTTTGTGAAAATTAATTAATTAAGGGAAGGCTACAGTTGTATTAGCTTCGATATTTGTTGTAGGAAGCAATAAATATTAATAGGAGAAGTTTAATCAGTTGCTGCACAAGTAGATTCAGGTGGGGTTCTCAATTTTTCACATGGTATTAGAGCTAGTGTAGGTGAAGCAAGAAGAATAGTTCTAAAGAACCTAGCACTGAGCAGAAGAGGGAGATCGAAAAAGTTGTAGGAGGTAGCAATTCAAATCCCTAGAGGGGTTTGTGTAGTCTTAGTTGGAGGGTTGATTTTTGAGGCAATATATCACTAAGTGAGTCGATAGAGAGAAGGGCTTCTAGATCGAAAACTTGTCATGGCAAAGAGAGCAACATTGAAGCCTCAGTGTGAGGACAAGCTGGTGGGATGCAATATTTTCTATAGGCCATTTTGCTGGGTAGAAAGACATCAGAAGAGAATGAAGAAGAACGTTGAGGTAATTTCTTCCTCAAAGGACTTCCAGCCATGGAGTCTAAATTTTCACTTGCTGAGAAACAACAGAGAGTCTACAAGATCCAATAGGGAGTGCATAGGCTAATATGGTGCTGCGTAGAGGAGAGAAGAGGTCATTTGATAGTTCTTGTGGCAAAAATGGTGACCAGTGGCTTGAGAGATTAGGATAGGTTGGATGGAGCATCGAACTATGTCATTTTAAAGGCTAAAATGTCATTCCTTCTACATGAGTATGCTCTCAACACATATGTGGTGGCTGTGCCTGCAGATGTAGATCCGTTGAAGAAATAGAAGGCCAAGATGGTGAAGGAAAAAAGAATGATCCTCGACGAAGTGAAGGATAATGTTGTTTGTCATATCGCTAGGAGAGGGACTGCTAAGGAGATGTGGGATGCATTGTCTATGCTGTATCAGGGATCTTTTGAGTAGCAAAAGATGTACCTTGAGCATAAACTAAGATATTCTCATATGTAGAAGGGAGAGCATGTGGATCCATTCCTCACAAAGCTTCAGGGGACTCGTGATGAGTTATCTGCTGTGGGGTCTACACCTCAATACTCAGAGTTGGTTAGATTGTTCCTCAATTCTATCTCAGATGAGTGGCATGGTGACTTTGTCGAATTGTGATGAGATGTGGGAAGCTCTCAAGTAAGAGGAGCTGAGGAGAGATGTGGTCAAGTTTAAACTTGATGGAAGTAGAAGCAATGGGTTGAAACCTAAGGAGGAGGAGGCAAATGAAACACTTGCATCTAAGGGGCAACAGGAGCAGCGGAGGTGAAAGAAGGATGTCTTGTAGATAAAGTGCTTTAGGTGTGGTGAGATGGGTCACTACACTACACAATGTCCTCTTAGGAAGAAGGACAAAGATGAGAAGCACGATTCGAAGGCTGCGCCCTTGAAGATCTAGGAGGAAGGTTCACCATGACAGTTGAGATACCTCAAGGAGGGAGGTGGGCTGATTTGGATCTGTAGTTCAAAATAACTACATATGGGCATGATCCTTGAGGAGCCCACCTCTTGGATCAATTCCTTGCTATGGGAGCCTAGATCAGAACTAGCAGGATTGATTAGTATCAGATGGTGCCAAGGAGTGTGGAGAGATAGGTCCAGTGGCTAGGAGCGCCAGAGACTGAGTAGCACAGAGTGGAGTTGGCAGCAGTGCAGATGGCACATAACAATAGTCAATAACAATGCAGTAGATTCATAGGGTCAACGCAGAGCCTAGTAGCAGTCAGGCTCCAACATTCACATGGTATCATACTGAACAAAATTAGTTCAACAATTTGCGATGTTTTTCCGTTGTTCATGGAGTAGCAGCAACAGTTTGTAGTGTAGTGGTAGTTGGCAGTCGTAGTGCTAATAGTAGCACAGATGCATAATTTCAGAGGTTGTTGTAGTACAGATGTAGTGTTGACAGTCATAGGCTCAACAATAATACAAATGCAGCATTTTCACAACAATTGATGGAGAACGTGCCATACATCACAAACGCAGAGGATGATGTTATGAAGTCAGTGTGATGCTTTAGATTGAAGGCATTATTAGAGCACATTCCTCGATAAGAGGGAGTGTTGATTTTTGGTAGCATCAGATGTGCTCTAAGTCTCAAATTTTCTCTGCAAGGGCTTAGGCACATGTATTCCAAAGAAACCATAAAACATTTTGGGAAATTCCACCCAGAAACAGTTGTATTAAAACAATTAATTATTTTTAAAGGGACCCTAAGCCTAAACTTAGGAAAATAAAATGATTAAAGGGTATTAATACAAAATGTCTATGTAACTTCTAAAAGAAGATGAGGATCAAGAAGAAATGATCTTAGCCATTGGTTAGCTTCTAATCTCGGTCATTGAAGGTTAATGAGGAGATTATTTAAGGAGGCTTGAGAGTCACTCGGAAAGACACACAGAGAGTTCAAAAGTTCAATTTTCTGAAGCAGAGCAACTGTTGGGAGAATTTCGATAGTGAGTTGTTACAGAGAGCGACAGAGAGAGTTTTAGCTGGAGAATCTTCTTTGGAGCCAAGAATACTTAGCAGAGAGGCATAAGAGTTTTAGCTGGAGAATCTTCTCTAGAGCCAAGAATACTTAGCGCAAAGGGTAGAGAGGGTGATGTAGAGCCAGGAAGGGTTCTTGCCAGTTCCACCTAGAGTAGCGCAAGACCCTCTAGCGCAAAGGTAAAAATTTGTGGAAGGAGCTGAAGTTTCAGAGCCAGGAGGGATGGAAAAGGCTATTGAAGATAGATCAATTCTCAATTGGGCTGACGCAGTGACATAGATGCTGATGCAGGGCCCACAGAGGGGTAGTAGAGAATGAGTCAGGGAACTCGTAGTTCAGTTGCTCGATCAGCTGGGATCAACAATGTTGAGTAAGGTAATCTCACCAGAATTTCTTGCCAAGTGATTCTCTATGTAACTGGATTTCTGGGAGGGCATCCAGAGTTGTATTCAGAATAATTTTTCATAACAATAAAAAACCCACAGATCTTCTGCACCATTTTCCCACATTGGGTTTTTCCGGGGACACTTGTCCAAAAAATAGTCACTTGTGTGTATCTTTCTCTATTGTTCTATTCTTATTTTGGGCAAATTAATTAATTAAGTGAAGACTGTTATCACTCAGGTTGTCCCTAGGCTCCTAATAGGGATACGGCCGAGGTAACCTCAAACCAATCTTTGGATTACAGGTTCTAGCCCACCTGCAATCGGAGAGGGCTCTCTCCTTATGATTCAACCTTAGTTGATGATTTTAGGCTAGCTTTTTGACTTCAAGGGAGTGTTGTTTGTGATTGGATGGGAGGTAGGATTCTCGAGGAAAGAGGCAAGGTAAGGTGTGATAAGTTTCGAACCATTGGGCATGGAGTCACAGATTGAGGCTTGCGAGGATTTT